>OU898278.1:136243557-136534373 GCA_918026665.1 Diabrotica balteata
TTTTTTTATATCATTGTTTCATGTGAGCC
The DNA here is from genome assembly GCA_918026665.1 of Diabrotica balteata. Classification (NCBI taxonomy): domain Eukaryota; kingdom Metazoa; phylum Arthropoda; class Insecta; order Coleoptera; family Chrysomelidae; genus Diabrotica; species Diabrotica balteata. The sequence continues at coordinate 136,243,587 of OU898278.1, forward strand.
CATCTGGAAACTAATAGTTTGATTTATATGCTTTAAATGGACAAATTAAATGGATGAGAAGGAATTACAAAATGTGTATTTCCAACAACAAAAAGCATACAACCAGAGAAATGATAAAAAGTAAGTTAAATTAATAAAGAAACAGAAAAACTTACATCTTTTACGGAAGATTCACTTCTAATGGTAGGATTTTGTTCAATATATTCTTCTTTTTTTTGATGTAGGTGAACTAGGTGAATCAGGTAAAGTAGGTGAATTATAAGATATGTGGTCAATTTTTACAATGTTGATTTTCTTCTTTTTAAGATATTCATCAGTTATTGTAGGTATAGGAAGGAACTTTTTGTAAGTAATGCTGTTAGGTATAGTTGTGGATACATTTACACTAATATCTCCATTTACATCCTTTTTGTATGATCCATGAGCCACATCTGAATCTGAAACTTGCTTATTTGAGCTGTGTAAAGAGTCAACTTGTTTTCTTCTTTTTTTATATGATGTGTCCATTTGATCTTTACTACTATAATATTTATTTTCATTTTTGGTATTTTTAGATGATTTTATTTTGGATGGTTTCTCTTCTTCTTGCCTTGGACTCTGTATTTTTGTCTTGCTATCAGGTATTGTTGTAAATACATTTTTTACACTAGTATCTCCATTTACATCCATTTTACATGATCCATGAGCCCATATGGGTTAGAAACTAGTCCATTTGAGTTGGGTACAGACTCAACTACTTGTTTTGAACTTTTTTTATATAATGTGTCCATTTGATCTTTACTATGATAGTATTTATTTTCATTTTTTGTATTTTTATATGATTTTTTATTAGATGGGCTCTCTTCTTCTTGCCTTGCACTCTGTATTTCTGTCTTGCCGTCAGGTATTGTTGTAAATACATTTTTTACACTAGTATCTCCATTTACATCCATTTTGTATGATCCATGAGCCCCACATGGGTCGGAAACTAGTTTATTTGAGCTGGGTACAGAATCAACTACTTGTTTTGACCTTTTTCTATATGATGTGTCCATTTGAACATTACTAAGATGGTGTTTATACAATATTTCTGAGTGTTCCTCATTTACATTTTTGATACTTTTAGATGATTTTATTTTGAATGGTTTCTCCTCTCCTTGCCTTGAACTCTGTATTTCTGTCTTGCTGTTAGGTATTGCTGTAAATACATTTTTTACACTATAATCTCGATTTACATCCATTTTGCATAAACCATGAGCCACATTTGGGTTGGAAACTTGCTTATTTGAGATGGGTAAAGAATTAACTTGTTTTGAACATTTTTTAGATTTTTTATCCATTTGATCTTTACTATGATTGTGTTTATGTAAAGTTTCTGAGTGTTCCCCATTTACATTTTTGGAACTTTTAGATGTTTTCTCTTCTTCTTGCCTTAAACTCTTTTTAAATCTTTTCCTAGAATATCCTTCTAATAGCATTTTGAAGTTCGCTATGATCTCATCTTGATCCTCCTGGGATTCAGTTTCCTTTTTTCTCTTCTTTTTACCTTTGCCATTGTTTTCCATTTGATTTACATCATTCTTTTGTGATTTATATAGATAATTTTCATCATGGTTCTGTTCTGATAGATATTTTTCTTTTCTGTCATTTAATGAACTGTTTGATTTTCTGTTTGATGTACTAGGTATATTGTTAAGTATTTCACTAGGTATGTTGGTAGGTATTTCATTATGTTTATTGGTAGGTATAACACTAAAACAGATATAAAACATTTACAATTATACCAAATATAATAAACTTAATACAACCATTTGAAATCTTGTTTACCTCTGTATTTTACAGAAATATATTAATTTAATAATTGCCAATTTGGAGCTCTATATACACAATACACACACACACTCACATATGACTTGTATTATTTTTAATTAATTCAATATTTTTATAATACTCCATCTCCAGAGTTGTAGGTAGTAGAACATGTCTAAACATTGTTCAGTGGAATTTTCCAATGGTGGACATCAATGAACTCTTTGTGGCATAAGAGTGATCAGTGTGATACAAAGTAAGACGAACCAACTTGGATGGAAGAATGAAATGTTTTAAATTAAGGTTATTATAGGCTAGCCGATAGCAGATAAGAGTTTAAAGCTTAAAAAGAGAAAACAGGAGAATTAAGGATAAATTAGAAGTAGAGAATAGACTACAAATTATGGAAACATTCTATAAGGAAAAGAAAGTCTTAAAGGAAAGTGAGACTAACACATTAAGTGAACTAGGGAAAATACATTCGTAATAGAACTTGAAAAACTCGAAAATTGCAAATTTAATTTCCTACTTGAGGAAATTGGAGAGAATTGAAAGATAAAACGCAGACAGCAATTCACAATACAAATTATCAAGATAAACCAAGTGAAAGAAATAATCATTATGTAGCTTAAAAGATGATATAAAAACTTACCAAACAACATCATCATTACGAATTATCCTCACGTCTTCAGCAGGAGGTAAGTATTCATTGGAACTAGTTAAAATAAAATTCTCTATGCCAAAACAGTTTGCAATTTTGTGTTGTAAATCTTCCACTTTTTTAATTTTTTCATTAATAAAAATTCTTGCCCTCTGCCTATGATCAGTGAAAAATTCTGATAAATTTATAACTAGTATGAAATTATTTTGAGCCATTTTCAATGTCCGTGTAATAGAAATACATTGAAATTAAAGAAAAAGCCACTCGGTGATAACTAAAATTCAAAATATTTTAGACGAACATAACCTCACAAAACAGGATCTTCCGGTAATTTGGTTAATTTTCTGGTTTTTATTTTACACACGATACACTTATACCCACCGGTATGCCGACGCGCATCTTCAGTGACGTCACATCGATGCAAATTCTAAATCCTACCACATCCTACGTTATTTAATGTTGGTTAGGTTGAGTGTTTTTATTTTTAATTATTTATCCCATTGTGGATTTACTAATTTACAATTTTTAAATCAAATACAGTTGTAAATGAAACGGCGATATTGAGATACAAAAATACTTTTGAAAGAATTTATAAAAATGAAATTAAAAAAAATTCAATGTTAAAGTGCTTTCTATATTGAAATAAATATTCTTAAATTCCAATAACATTGAATTTTTTTTAAATTTCATTTTTATAAATTCTTTCAAAAGTATTTTTGTATCTTAATATCGCCATTTCATTTACAACTGTATTTGATTTAAAAATTGTAAATTAGTAAATCCACAATGGGATAAATTAAAAATAAAAACACTCAACCTAACCAACATTAAATAACATAGGATGTGGTAGGATTTGCATCGATGTGACGTCACTGAAGATGCGCGTCGGCATACCGGTATAAGTGTATCGTGATTTTACACGTGTGAAGTTAGTAACGTTTTTTTTTGTAAACGCAGGCGGACTATAATAAATTATTGGTGGGGTGGAAATGATAAAAAAGTATATTTTGATAAACTTTATCACAAAATGTAGGCAACAAATTTGATGTAAGGCAAAGATTTGTCATCCGCCAATAAAATATTAACTTTACCTAAGTCTAAGTAGGTACAAGGCAGATATTGAGCACAGTTTCTTTATTAAATCTTGCCCAACTACTTTCACTCTCAGAGCATCTTCAGTGGCATCTAAAATAAGCCAAGAAACAGTTTTTCAAGTGAATTAACATTAGTTAACTTCGAAAAAACTCGAAGTTAATGGTTGATAAAAAGTTTATATACCTAACGTTTTAGACTTACTTTACACACTGACTTTACTGACTTTACACAAAACTAACACTAGGTTAGTATTTTTTAATGTACATAAAATTCATCGACGTGCTGGATTGCTTACATTTTTGACGAAGTAAGTCTAAAACGAAGTAAGTCTAAAACCATAAGGACAATGATGTGCAGGGACAAAGAAGGAGATATAGTAACTCAATAGAGTGAAATACTACAAAGATGTACACAATTCTTCAAAGAAAAGTTTGAAAAAACGAAGATCCACTATATGATGGAATTATACTGGATCAAACGGATACCAGAGAAACAACCACCCCTTCATTAGCTGAAATGTAAGAATCACTGAAAAACAACAAGTCACCTGAATTAGATAACATTAGCGCAGAATTAATAAAGGAAGGTGAAGACTCCCTATTGAATCCGATACACAAACTAATAGTGAACATATGGAATATTAAACAACTGCCACAAGACTGAAATACCGGAGTAATTATCCCACTACATAAAAAGGGAGATCAGCTTCAATGTAAAAACTTCCGGGCAATAACGCTACTGACTGTGGCATATAAAATACTGTCCAATATTGTGTATGACCGATTGAGACCATATGCCGAACAAATTGTTGGGGGATATCAATGTAGTTTCCACAGGCAGAAGTCCACAATAGATCAGATCCTCGTCTTGAGGCAAATCTTGGAAAAGACCAGTGAATTTAATATAGACACACATCATCTTTTCATTGACTTTGAGAGTGCCTATGATAGCATTCATCGAGAATTTCTGATCCATACACTGAAAGAGTTTAATATTCCAACTCAACTCATTGTTGTCAAAGGCCACAAGATATTTAATAATTATTGAACAGATAAAAATAAAATTAATACTTTTTGGTAAATTTGCTATTGACGTTTATTCTTAAGTATTATTTAAACTTTGCCATAATTTTCCAAAAATGTTGTTTAAATTAGAAATTGAGCTACAAAAGTTACGATCTTTACGATATATTTTGTGATTCATTCTCTTTAGTTTAGGTTTAGTTGTAATCTTAACAAAACGGTTTTTCCTCTGATTGAAAATATCAGGAATATTAATCATTTATTTGACAAAATGCAGAAAGATAAAATGTATTGAAAATAATTATTTCTTCTGACTTAATTTCAGGTAAGGACTTAGTGAAGAGCTTTGATGCAAACCAACCGTCAATGAAAAATTTCGATTAATCCGACAGCAGTCCTTAGTTTGGTGTGCGCTCCCTCATACATATCCTTCACGAGCGATACGTACTTCTCCGGAACCCATTTTTCCCTCATACATCCCCATCGCTTTTGTCTAGGAACTGTAGCATATGCTTCTCAAGATCACTTAATATCAAATGTAGCTCTCTTTTCTTCTCGCTGTATTTCTCTATCAACAGTCTTAACGCAAACAAGGCATCCATTGTCCTTCTTCCTGGCATACACACAACTGTTCTCCTGCTATCGATGTCTCTCTTCTTAACTTTTGCTCTACAGTTCTCCCTCAAATTTTAGTTGTGTACGATATTAACTTTATCCTTCTATAGTTATTACAGTCCTGAATATCCCCTTTATCTTTATACAATGATACCATCACACTCTTTCTCTATGCATTGGGCATCCTTTCTTTCTCTCCTAGAGCCTTCCAAACCTCCGCAGATATTTCATCAGGTCCTACTGAGTTCCTCGACAATTTTATGTCTCGCTATCCCCGGTATTACATTCTCATTTGGGATCCCGTCTCTCTTAGGGTGTTATTCATTTAGCAACTTACTAAAATACTTATACCATATTTGCTTTATTTCCACATCGCTTATTAACACTTTTCCATCCGTAATTTTAATTTGCAGCAGGTAGGTCAAGTCCCTTGCTTGTAATGCTGTATAACCTTTTCATCCACTCAGATGTTTCCAACTTTTCATTTACCAGATTTTCCTAATACTTCCTCTCCCACTCTACTCTTAAAGACTATTAACAAATCTTTATCCTTTAACTTCCACCACTTTACTTTCTGGTGTCATATTTGCTTTCCTCTCCACCTTATCTTTATCTTCGTATCCGCTATCACCGGTCGGTGTTGACTAGCTACACACTCACCCTTTATCATTTTACAGTTCATAAGCTCTCTTAGTTTTTCTTCTACACAGCACAAGATCTATCTGACCTTCCTTTCCCCTGCTACTATAGGTAACATACTGGTTTTCAGTCTTCATAAAGAATGTATCAATGACAGCCAAATACCATGAAACTGCAAAGTCAATCACACTACTTCCTTTACCATTTCATATTCCCATTACAAGAAATATGGGAGACTGTTAAACATTGCGTAACAACACCAGTGGATCGCTCAAAGAAAAATAATCCGGTGAAACGGAAACACTGGATTACTGGATATCAGAGGAAACTCTTAAAATAATTGAGAATAGAAGAAATCTTTGTAAAAGTGGTGTACATATATATATATATATATATATATATATATATATATATATTATATATATATATATATATATATATATATATATATATACATATATATAGTCCCAAGATTCCTAAGAGGAACATAGGGCTTCCACAAAGTGTCTCCAGCGAACTCTATTTCTGGCTAGTGCTTTGATTTCAAGCCAGGATTTTCCCATTGTTCTCCCTTCGTCCAGTACTGTCCTTCTCCAAGTTCCCTTAGGTCTGCCTACTTTCCGTCGGCCTTGGGGATTCCAATCCAGTGCTGTCCTGGCAATGTCATTTGGCGGTCTACGGAGTGTGTGGCCCAGCCATCTCCATTTTCTTCGCCTTATTTGCTTTATGACATTTTCTTGGTTGCTTTGGTTCCATAAATTTTCATTGGAGATTCGGTTAGGCCAAAATATACGAAGGATTTTTCGTAACGCTCTATTAATGAAAACTTGTAATTGGTGTACTATGGGTGCTGATATCTTCCACGTTTCGCAGCCATACAGTAATACAGCTTTTACATTTGTGTTGAAGATTTTTAGTTTCGTTTTAGTTGGGTAAATCCTGGATTTCCATATGTTGTTAAGCATGTTGTAGGCGTTGCGAGCCTTATTTATTCTTTCATGTACATCACGCTCTGTACCCCCATTCAGTCAATTATGCTGCCCAGATATACAAATTCCGCTACTCTCTCAATTTTCTGGTCGTTGATCATAATAGGTTGGTTGTTTCTGGTACCAAATCGCATTTCTTTGGTTTTGTTGGTGTTTATTTCTAGACCAACCTTCTTTGATTCTTCTTGTACTTTGTTTACTTGGAGTTGCATGTCCTGTTTTGTATGTGCTAGGAGGCATATATCATCAGCGTAATCTAGGTCTTCCAGTCTGTTTGTTAATCCCCAGTAAATTCCTCTATTAGAGTTTACCTTTGTTAGTACGGAGTCCAGTACAATGTTAAATAGTATAGGGGATAAAACACAGCCCTGCTTTACTCCGTTTAGCATAGCTATTGGGTCAGATGTTATGCCGTTGTGTAGGATTTTGCTTTCTGTGTCACTGTAGAGTTCTTTGATGAGATTTACTATTTTTTCTGGTATTCCTATTTCCTGCAGTGCTTTCCATATGGCCGTATGTGTGAGCGTGTCAAAAGCTCTCTTGAAGTCCACAAAGCACATAAAGAGAGGAGAGTTGAATTCCTGTGACTGTTCTACAATTATTCTTAGTGTGTTAATTTGGTCCACGCATGATCTGTTTGGTTTGAAAACCGGCTTGTTCCTTCCTCAACATTGGTTCTACACTCTTTGTTAGTCGGTTGTTTATAATTATTGCTGTTAATTTATTTATAGTATTCAGAAGTGTGATTCCTCTCCAGTTTTCGCAATATCTTCTGTCGCCCTTTTTTGGTATCTTTATTATTAATCCCGTTTTCCATTCTTTGGGGAACTTTTCCTCTCTCCAAGCCCTTTTCAAGAGTGGTTGGATTAGCTCTGCCACTGTACCTGGGCAAGCTTTTAACAACTCTGGTGGAATATTGTCAGGGCCGGCTGCTTTGTGTGCTTTCAGTTTTTCTATGGCCATTTCTATTTCTTGCGTTGTTGGTTCGTTGGTGTTAATTCTCAGTTGGATATTGGGTATTAGGTTTTCTGCGTTTTCTGGTGGTGTTGGGACTGCACTTAGAGATTCATGCCATCTTTTGACTTGTTCCTGTGGCGTTGTAATATCTTCACCTGTAGCACTTTTTACAATTGGTTGGTGGGTAGTATATCTTTTATTGGCTAGTTGTTTAGTGATATTATATAATTGTCTCATGTTTTGATGTTCATCGGCGACTCGCGCTTCTTCGGCAAGATTTTCTGCCCACTTTCTTTTGTCTTTCTTTGCTGCCTTCTTGACAGCTTTATTCGCTTCTCTATAACGTTCTCTAAGTCGGTTCTTCTCTGCTGCTGTCTTGGAATTTAGTAATTCTAGATTAATGTGTTTGCGACGTTCTATTTTGTTCCACGTTTCTCTCGTAATCCACTCTTTCTTTACGTCTTTCTTTAGGCCCAGCACGTTTTCACTTGTTTCCACAAGGGCTTTGCTAATCGTTTCCCAATTTTTGTCCTGTCTTTCGTCGATTTTGGATCTCAGCTGTCGTGCGAATTCTACTTTCGTCTCGTTATTTTGTAGTTTCTCAATGTTGAACTTTTTTCGAATAGGTTTGTTCAGTTCTTTTCTATTCCTAGCTATTTTGAATCTAGGAAAAGTGGTGTACATAGTGAAAGGGAAAAAGCTAGTTTAAGAAATCTCAATAAAGAAATAAAACGAAGATGTAAGGCCGACAAAAAACAGTACTATCAAAGTATATGCAAAGAAATTGAGAGACATGCTCAGAATAATCAGCCGAGAGATCTATTTAAAAAAATACGCTACCTGACAAGAGACTTCAGAGCCAGAACTTGGGCCATTGAAGATAACACTGGAACCCTGAGAACAAACAGAGAAGACATAGCAGGGTCGTATTGCAGGGACCTATATAAAGATGATCAACGCCAAGAGCTTGTTAGCCAAATCTCTGACGAGGTGGAAGAAGAACCTGATATACTCGAAAATGAAGTAAGACAGGCTATCAACAAGCTCAAATATAACAAAGCACCAGGTCCAGATATGATAACAGCAGAAATGCTTAAAGCCACAGAAGAAACCGGCGTAAAGTTACTTCATCTACTCTGTAACCAAATATGGCATTCCAAACAATGGCCTGAAGACTGGACAAAATCTACAATAACGACCATACATAAAAAAGACAGCTTCCATAAATGCAACAATTATAGAACTATCTCTCTTATATCCCATGCTAGCAAGATAATGCTACATATAATCAAGGAGAGACTGAAAACATTCCTTCAAAGAGAAATTCCACAAGAGCAAACTGGATTTACTAAAGGTAGAAGCACTCGAGAACACCTGCTGAATATAAGACAGATAATCGAGAAATCTAGGGAATTCAACATCCCACTATACATCTGTTTTATAGATTACCGTAAAGCGTTTGACAGGGTCAAGTGGAGACACTTATGGCGAATACTAAAAGAAGTAGGCGTACCACAACATCTAATTACGCTTATAACCGAACTATATGAACACACTACTGGATCAGTTAAAGTACTTGACACACTTTCGAATGAATTTCATCCAGAACGGGGTGTCAGACAAGGATGTATACTATCTCCACAATTATTCAACATATATGGGGAGTATGTTATGCGAAGAGCACTTGAAGGATGGGAAAAGGTCATCTCAATAAATGGTCATAAACTAAACAACCTACGTTTCGCAGATGACACAGCCCTTCTTGCAAATAGTCAAGCAGAGCTGATAGAACTTATACGACTGATCGAAAACGAAAGTCAAATATTTGGTCTGCAATTAAATATATCAAAGACAAAGATCATGATAGTGGATAGACTACACAACAATCATCCACACATAACCACAATTGACCGGTTCGAGGTTGTGAGCTCATACTTATATCTGGGATCATTAATCACAAACACAGGGTCATTACAAGAAGAGATTAAACGTAGATTTGATCTAGCAAAAGTTGCCACAGCAAAAATGACCAAAATATGGAAGGACTGTCAAATTTCAAGAGCGATAAAGATGAGGTTGATCAACTGCTTAATATTCCCAATACTGACCTACGGATGTGAATCTTGGACTCTGAGACAAGCGGAGAGAAGAAAGATAGACGCCACTGAAATGTTTTGTTGGAGACGAATGTTACGAATTCCTTGGACCGACCGCAGAACAAATAATTCAATTTTAAGAGAGCTAAAAGTTAGCCAACGACTCTCTAGTAAAGTCCATCTCCAACAATTAAAATATTTTGGGCATGTTGTGAGAGCAAACACAGAAAACATGGAAAGACTCATAATACAAGGAAAGGTAGAAGGCCGAAGATCACGAGGAAGATCCCCAACAAGATGGATAGATCAAATTACAGGAATATGCCAAAGACCTATGCATGAATTAAAAGAAATGGCCAGAGACAGAGATCTCTGGAGACGGACAATACACGACATCACGTCGACCACTACACTCCCCCTGGGGGGTCAGGATTGAAGAGAGAGATTCCATCCCCAAACCTACATGAACTCTTTCTATCTCACCTTTCTTTTTGTACCAATATGTCCATTCAAATCACCTCCGATAAAACACTTTTAATCTACAGGAATCTCGAGCATATCGGAATTAAGGGCCCTCCAAAATTCTTTCTTTACCTTTTCTTCACACTCTACAGTTACAAGATGTTCCTTCCATTGGTTGTTTAAAATAATACCTACTCCGTTTCTGCAGTGACTGTTCGAACTACTACATATTAATTTGCACCCATCTCCAAGATCTCTCGACTTTTACCTTTCCAACGAGTTTACTGTGCACAAAGTACACCAATCTTTCTCCTCTGCATGAAATCGGCGAGCTCTCTTCCTTTACCTGTCACGCTTCCGACGTTGAGAGTTGCAACTCTTAGGACTAGCCTCTTTGGCCGCTTTCGTTCTCTAATGGGGATATAGATATGTCCTTATTCTCTCTTCACCACTTACCGTTGAGAAAAATTTGCATCTGCTTCCAAATATTATATTTCCTTTGACATTAAAAGCCCAAACAACTCCTTTGAAAACTACAATTTAATTACGGATGAGGTTTTTTAGATAAAACATTTAAGTAACAAAAAAAAAAACAAATTTAAAATGGTGAAACTTTTAATATTTCAATTGAATTCATAATGTATATATTCATAGTTTATTACAAGTTGTAATGTTTTGTTTAAAGTTGTAAATACATGAAAATATACTACTGAAATAAACACTTTTTATGAATAAAAATTCTATATAACAGTCATTTTATCCGAAAATCTTAAATTAAAATAAAAATATAAACATTTAATAAAAACATTTTTTCATTTAATTCAAATAGTAAAGATTTAAATTATATTTACAATTTAAATAGTAAACAGATTATATTAGTATAATTATTTAGCAAATTAGTACGGTTGCTATATGTTTAAATGCACTTCATATATTCATTTACACAAAATGGAAAGGTTATATAAAATGGAATAATATTAACTTGGAGTCCATGTCTTTTTTTATAATAATGTTACACATCACTATCAGCTAGGATCCAATTTACGTGCCTAAAATTTTGTCATTCGCTTTAATCGTGTATTAGAGAATATAATAAATAAATACATACTTTACTTGCTTATATCTTTAGTTTTCTAACTTTATAGCATCTTTTAACAATACTATTAAAAACCGTTGTGTTTTCGAAGATCAACTTAAGTTACACAGTGCTTTATAGAAAACAATCTTTTGCACATCTATAACCCATTTAACCGAAAGCATAGTGAAGTTTTTTTATTTAAGACCAATAAAGTAAATGCCTGGGTAAAATACTGCACCGAAAGTAGGAAGATAGAAGAACACACTAAAAGCCAACAACTGACAACTAACATCTTAAAATGACTTGGGACAATTTTTCAGACACGAATGTTAAAAAACATGTTTTGAGGTATATACTGCGTTTCTTCGTCTATTCTCTACATTTTATTATATTTTAGTGATTATAAATGGTCTTCTGGACTTTTTGCTCTATTGATGCTGGTTTTTCATTCTTCTCCCCTACGAAAATATCATCATTCTCTTTGCCTTTATCGCTTATTCATGGTCTGCCTTTCTAATGATCTCAATCAATAAGCTTCTATCTAAGGATCTTTCACCTGGTCCTAAAAAGCTAGTTTTAAAAAAACACGCACATATGTTGCTATAATATGTATTACTTTACTTTGTAATGTATTTTTATGTGAAGTGTTTAATTAATAATTATGTTTTAAGAGCCAGTTTATGTTTTTAAATAAACTAAAGCTATTAAATATTCCTTATTTAAGCTATGAAATAAACATCTTTGTAGAAAAAGTTTCTTTTTTTTTAAAATAATTTCGTGACCTACTCAGCTGTATAACGCGACCTCCAGAGGGTCGCGACCTACACTCTGGAAACCTCCGCTGTAGAGGAACCCAAGAGGAAGCCAATAGTACGTTCTTTTTTGAACATCTTCGTTTTTGCGCACAGGTACTACTTCTCCATTCGTATGGCACTCGCTTCCATAATTGGATTAGTCACTCCTTTTAGCCAAATTATTCATGTTTCTTGTTGCTTAATGTTGGTAAATTTTCAGGTTTGTCAAGTTTAAATCTTACAATTTTGAAGATCTGAGTAACATTTATTTTCTTCCAATCTATGTACAGTTTGCTTTTGTATTGTATTTTTTTGAATTTCGTTTGATTACTATCGATAACATGTCTATTACGAAGATATATTTATGAACGATATACATATAATCTATACATATATTTACGAGCCCTAACATCTATATGTTGTTACAACAACAAACAAGCAGTTATTTTGCGAATTTACTGAAATTGTTTTATTTACTTTCTTTTTTAATTATTGCAATACTATTAAATTAATTGTTTGATAATCGAAAACTGCTGACAACTAAATATTGGAACATGTTTTGCTTTTTCTCACGTTTCTTAAATTTTATCAGCCTGGCAGAAAGAAGTCTTTTAAATCAAATATACGAGTAGGTAGTGCGTTGTCAACAGTAATTGTTACGCGTCTTTTGGACAGAAATAAAGATAACGTCAGATTTTACTACGAGCAAGATATAATAATGGCACGTGGAAAACCTACTGATCCAAAAGAGAAATTATTATTCATCAGTACCATGAGGAGAAAACAATGCGTGAAGTTTCCAGTGAATTGACTGTAGCAGCAACTACTATGTTTAATATACATAATTAAGAAATATGGTGAAACTGCCAGGATTGATGTTCGCGGCAAAAGCTCAGGCTGCCCAAAGAAAAACCATTGTTGACGGAAACAAAAAAGGAATCGTTACATTTGGGCTAAATTAAAACTTTCATAGACCAAACATAACTGGGACAAACTTATCTATAGCGATGAAAGCAAATTTGATGTCTGTGTGGGAGATTATCGAAAGTGTGTGATTCGGGAAAAAAACATTCCGTAAGGATTGTCTCAAAACGACTGTATAGTTTGCACAGGGCATTATGGTGTAGAGTTGTATGTCGGCCAAAGGGTTGGGAAATTTACATTTTATTGAGGCTGTATTAAACGCAGCCAAATCTCAAGATAGCCTTGAACATTCGTTTCTACCAAGTGCGCCAAAGTTATATCCATCCGGAAATTTTATCTTTCAGCAGAACAGAGCCTCATCCCATACTGCTGAATCTACGAAAAAATGGATGGGAGAACATGACATTAGAGTTTTGTCACATCCTTACGGGACACTTTGGTGCAAAATGAAACAACAGCTAAGAAATAACCCTTAGCGTACTTTGCCACAACTACGTGCTAAATTGCAAGAAATACGAGATAGTTTCACCCCTGATTTCTGTGAAGTAGGACTCGTATCTGTTGGATTTTCTCGTCTTTTCTATTAGGTTTTATAGATATGCAACTTTGACATTAATACAACTGTTATTTTGTTTATTTTCCATAGCCATCTTTCACAATTATGAATGAATTTGTTGATCAATGGAAGGGTATATATTGATACATGAAAAATACAAATATATTTTTTTCGAAAATTGTGTGTCATATGAACTATAAAAAAAATAAAATTTGTTAAATTTTATGTCAAAAATGATGATATTTTTAAAGACAAACAAAATTATGAATAAAAATGTTCAATACCCTTTCTAAAAGGAGCCGCTTATGACTAGAATCAAAAAACTTGTTCAGGCCAAACGATTGGGTCCATTCCACTAAAAAAATTTACAGAATGGTTTTACTGAAAAGACATCGGTTCTGATGATATTTACATTAAGCCGATGTCGGATTTAAAGAGTTCTAGCTCCCTTATGAAGCATTTTTCGATGATTTGTGTCAAGTTGACCTAAAAGCAGTTCCAGATTTTGTAGTTTCCTCTGAAGAGCGTTTATGGACAACCTGTATAATCCATTTTCTGTAGTATGCACTCTTTACTCATATTATCCTTTCCATTTTGTTGTGAATGCCAACAAAAAAGATTTAAGTTTTGAAAATTTTTTACGTCTTTTATAGCTAAATCCTTTTTATTTTAATCAAGTTTTTGAGCAATTTTTAAATAACCATGCTAATTTGCTAACTTTATTGTATTTGAGAACGAACAAACAATTTAGAATATTTAAATAAGTTTCATTATTCTTTGATACAGAGTGTTTTAATTGCCACATTGGTTTCAATTTTTATTAAACAAAACGTATCAATAAAAGATGATTATAATAGAGAGTAAGAATACCCATATCGCATTGCTATAGTACTCGCTAGTGTGAGAGTTTGAAAGTATAATAAAAATGTTGCATTATTATTTTAAAGAAAAATCTTTGTCTTCTTGTTTATATTAAAAACAATTTTCATATTTAAATTGTTCGTTCGAATCTTTACAATAGGTACACAGTACACACAAAGGGATGTAATTTTAAAAACATTTAACAGGTAACATATGTTTTAAAAATGGAACTAGGTCAACATTAAAAATGGAATTAGTTGCTTATTTTCATGGACTTCACTTTTCAAAAGAACATACTCTATAAGTGTACTTATTTGCTTCTTATAGTAAGTGATCCTGAATCTACATTTTGTATTTTATTCTTGTATTTTATAATAACTATAAAATAGAGATGTTTCTGTAGAAAAAAATAGTTAATTGACTTCGTAAAACGTAACATTATGACTCTAAAGTACCTATTCAACTTATAGCTCTAATAATTTTTTAATTTGCTTATTTCAGCTCTTCAATTTGTCGTTTTCTTTTATATTCTGCTAATAAAATACTTATTTTCATGGAGCGACGTCAAGTTTGACCTATTTTTAATTTCCCATTTTTTCAATTAACTTATAAGGGCTTGTACTGACATCCGTCTTGCTCACTGCTTGTATAGGTATGCCAACAGAGACAATAATTTAAGTAATAAGTCTTTCTGTTTGTACATAATTTAAGGGGATATGAGTAATAGACAGTTTGGCTTTCGTAACGGCTTCGGAACAGTGGAAGCTCTGTATAGTTTCACAATTCTTGCTCCAAAAATGTCAAGACCAACAAAAAGATCTTTCGTTGCGTTTATAGACTATGAGAAAGCTTTCGACAAAGTTAAACATAACATTTCTCATGTAAATGTCTAAAGAGAAAAGGACTCGACAAAAATGACATTAACATAGTGAGAAATCTCTATTGGAACCAACAGGCTGTGGTAACATTAGATGCAAATAGCACGGATGCGCAACAGATAAGTAGAGGAGTGAGACAGGGCTGTGTGCTTTCACCATTACTATTTAATATATATTCCGAATAGTTATTTACGCAAGCACTTGAAAACTGTACAGAAAAGATTAAGATAAATGGTGAAAATATAAATAACATCCGTTATGCTGACATACATTCATTATCGCTGAACGTGAGACACACCTGCAGACATTACTAAACATAATTTGTGATACTGGAGAACAGTTTGGTCTACACAATAAACATAAAAAAAAACATGGTTATCAGTCAGAGGGGCAAAGTTATTACAAGGATCTAGATAAAAACTGAAGATATTGAGTAAGTGGACAAAATGAAATACTTATTAGTCTGGATTATGGAAGATCTAAATCCGAAATCAGAAATTCGCTCAAGAATAGAGCAATCAAGAGCAGCCTTTTTGAAGATGGAGAAATTTCTAAGTATCCAAAGACTCAATCTGCAAATATGATATCGGTTGGTAAAATGTTATATCCACTCTATTCTTCTTTATTTTGTCGAAGTCTGGACTGTTAATGTTGACTAATAAGAAAACTGGAAGCTTTTGAGATGTGGCTTTTTAGGAGAATTTCAAAGATACCATGGACCGATCATATTACGAACGAAATGGTATTGCACTGAATGGGAAAAGACAGAGAACTTTTGATCACCATTAAAAGGCGAAAGACAGCATATTTGGAGCACACACTTAGAAATGATAAGTACGAGTTGTTACAGATGATTATGAAGGGTAAAATCGAAGGATTAACATCTGAAAGATATTAGCTAAGCAAAATTCCAACTACTACACACGCTACTGATAAAATAAATTTAGGTAGTAGCCATACAGGAAACTCTTGCTGAGAATGAAAATCATCGATATGGAGTAGCTTCATTCGTAAGTTCTAATATACAGAATCCTTACTTGTGCTCCTCTTTAATTTGGTACAATATACACACTGTGACTGTTAAGAAAATATTAATAACGAAGTTAATCTGGTTGACTAGACGAATGAGTATAACTTACAAATTTGATTCTAAAGAGCGCGCCTCTTTCAGGTCGGTGGCTTGGAAACAAGTATACATATGACTCATATCTGTGTTTCGTTTCCATCAACGAAAAAAATAACCGACCACTATCAGCACCACGAATAGTTTTCTCAATAGCTAGCACCGCCCATACTCACCGAAATTGGACCACTAACAATGATATCCATATTCTGTCCAAAATGGAACCCGCAAAAAGCTGAGACCTTATTTTCACCTAACCGACCACTATCAGTGCCACGAAAAGTTTTCTCAATAGTTAGCTACGCACTGAAATTGGCACCACTAAACAATGATATCTACATTTTGTCCAAGATGGAACCTGCAAAAAGCTGAAAACTTTTTTTTCAGGGTAAATTTGGAGGCACTGATAAACTAATGTCAAAGGACGACTATTACACCATCATCATCAATTAGCCTATGTTTGTCCACTGCTGAACGTAGGCCTCCCGTAAAATGTTCCACCTATTTCTGTCTTGAGCTTCTTGCATCCATTTTGTGGTGATGCGCTTGATTTTACACCAAACTGAGTAAAATAGCTTCATACATTATCTCAACGTTTAGGAAACAAAAAGACCGTTAACGCACGTCCAATATCAAAAAAGAACTGACGTCTGTTAAACCCTCTAAAAGATCGGGTAATGAAATACTCCTTATCATTTACAAAGGAAGATGTCTACACGATATTTTTTTTATAAAATCCTTTGTAAAGGTAATTATAACAAGGTAATTCTATTATTTGCAATAGTTTTCCTATTATGTTGACTAATTTTTGTGGAGTTGAAACTTTATTTAATTTATTTCAGCTAATGCAACAATTGACATTTTGTTAATTTGAAACCGTTTAAATAACTGCACTATAAACAATAATGTAAAATATTCGTACAAAAACTAGCTACAATTCCATCAAGTTCTTAAAAAAATATATTTTTTATAGAAAAAGCCTTGTGTGTAGATTCAGAATCGCTTGTTTTAACGCACCTATTCCATAATTTTAGAGCGGAAATGATGATTACTATGAACGGTTTAATTAAATGTATATAAATTCTTTTTCGAAACATTGGATATGGTATGTCTCAAAAATATTACAAATATAACTAAGATTTCTTCAAATGTTTACTGGACTGAATGACTAGATTATCCCAAATTTTTAACTCAATTTTTAACAATTCTCAATCATTGAGCTACAATGGGATCGTTGAGATTCTCTCCTCTAGATACATGGCAGGTATGCTTTTATAGAGGTCAAATAATTGAAAATTTAGTAATGAAATACTGAAAACAATTTTTTTGACGTAAATTTTTTGGCAACGTCACAGGTTTGTATTGTATGAGTGCCAGATAAGCAATCAGTTAAAAAAATGAATTCGCGCAATTTCAATATATTTTCTATATAATACTATAGCTCACCAAATGTAACGTGATAGGTAAAGTAAACTGAACAATCCTATTTTAACGAATAACTTATTAAGTACCAGCGTATGGAGAAACAGCCTAATGATACCAATGTTCAAGACAGGAGATAAAGAATACTCAACAATAATTATAGAGGTATAAATCTACTGAACACCGCACTTAAGCTTACCACAAAACTCCTAACCAACACAAATCAATAAACTAACAACTTTCTCAGATGAACAACAAGGATTCAGATCTGAAAGATCCTGCGTAGACGCCATATACAATAAACCAGCATATCTATGTTTTATAGACCTGACAAAGGCTTTCGATCGCATCCAAGTCGAAGACGCCTTACATCTACTGTATAACAGAAACATACCAGAAACAATATTATACAAACCATCGAAAACATCTACTTCCACAATCGAATACAGGCAAAGATGAATGGAAAAATAACACAGTGTATACCAGTACAAAGCGAGTCGGACAGGGTGACTCGTTAATCTCACTTCTCTTATAATGGACGAAATAATACAAGCAGTACGTAAAGGGTATTGTTACATAATGGGGAACAAAGAAATCCAAATATTATCTTATGAGAAGTATAGTTATAAAGATTGTTTTACATATTATCAATAATGTCAACGAACTTTAGTTGGAGAAAATAAAAAACTCAAAGAAGGTTATAGAAAAAACGAAGCTTTGGCAATAAAGAAAAGTTTTTTTCTTCTTCTTTGTTGACAGCTGCTCTAAATAGATGTATGGTAGTCATTCCTGATCATTGTCTGATGTTTTTCAACCACGATGTCCTTCTGCGCCCTTGAAATCTTTTGCCTCATATCTTGCGTTGTAAAATTAGTTGAATTAGTTGATACTTCTCATTGCGCATCACATGCCCTAAGTATGCCATGTTTCTGATTTTCACGATACGCATCATTTCTAGATCTTTATTCATACGTTGGATCACGGTGTTGTTTGTAATATAAAGTTACGAATACGATGTTGCGGTGTTATGTCTTTTCTACCCTGTTATATGGAGTTGAGGCTTGGACACTAAAACAGTTGACCATAAAAAAACATCGAAGCTTTCGAGATGTGGTGCTATAGGCGCATTCTCAGAATATCATGGATGGACTGCGTCACTAACACGCAAGTACTCCCAAACTTTAGACAAAAGATGCGAAATTCTAAATGAGATAAAAACTAGAAAGATGTAATACTTGGGGCACATTGTGAGAGGTGAAAAGTACGAACTTTTAAGAAACATCATGCAGGGCAAAAATTAAGGGCAAAAGAAGTGTGGGAAGAGAAAAATATCGTGGCTTCGTAATCTACGTGAATGTTCGGGTGTAGTTCGATTGAACTTTTTAGGCGCGCTGCTAACCAAGTCGCAGTGGCCATGATGATTTCCAATCTCCGCTAGGAGTGGCACGAGAAGAAGAAGAAGTTGTTTGTAACATGATGGATATAGGAAATTCTAAACATGCGGCGGTAGCACCACATTTTGTAGGCTTCTAATTGTTTGGATGTTGCCTCCGTCAAGGTCCAGACTTCGACTCCATAAAAGAGTAGAAAATACTAGCATCTCAAGACTCGCGTTTCTTATATCAATGTTCAGGTGCATATTACATAAAATATTTCTGTCCTGAAGCGTTGAAGACAGCTCCCTCCTTTTCTATACGACATCTTACTTCAAGTAAGTGGTCCCATTCCTTATTTAGGCTGCATCCAAGAAACTTTTTTTACTTGCCACAAAAATTCATAGCGAAGTAAATAATCTGAACATAATATACGATTATTATTTTGATACAAAGATATTAAAAGTTAATTTGTATCTTATTAAACTCAATAGGTCAACATTGAAAATATTCCAGAAAACTGAAATTTAAGTGAGGGGAGGGGGGTAGGGCAGGGGGATAAATAAAATGACTAAAATTTCCTACGTTTTCTGTTGAAGCAATCTTCAGTTTTTAAATATCAGGCAGACATTGCATCTTCGACTAATTCTCTCCAGGACCGTTGTTCAATTTTTTCACATGCGAAAAATCATGTCATTTTTTCGCTGTATTATTAACTATCCTTCTATCACAATTTTACAATCATTACTTTAGTCCAACCCTTGATAACCCTTTCTATTCCAGTTCAACCTCCCCTCCTTTAGAAAAACAGACAGTTTTAAAATAGCAAAGAAGAAAGACTCTCTCTTGATTGTTGACTGTCGCTAAGGACAGTCGTTCGCTCTTTCGTCTGCTGAGTCTCGCTAGGCAGACGTACTCTCCTCTCTTACCTTTTGCTTATCGAGAAGAACAGTCGCTCTCTTGGCTGTTATCTATCGCTGAAGAGACACTCTCTCTACTGTTGACTGCCGCTAACTAATTATCTCTCTCCCGCTTTTAGTTACGCGAAAAATACCGCAAATACTATTTTAAATCGTGTACAGACGCAAAATGTGCTCTATCTCGTAATCTCAGTGTTAGTACCGCGAAACACGTGTTCAGAAACCGGTGCTCGGAGAGATTCCGCGTATGAAGAATAACCGCGAGTGAAAGCTGGTCAATACCGCGAGTGTGTGGAGCGCAGACTGTTTAATTTCATGTTTATTACATTCTGCACTTGCCGAATAGCCCAAATTTGACGAAATGCCCTGATGATGTTGTAGAAAGCGAAAGTACTTGAGCAAGATTTGATTAATAAAATTGTGCTCGATATCTGCCTTTAATTTTTCAAAGTATATCCTAATTTATTTGAACTAGCTCTATGTAATACAGTCCTCATACACTGAAATTATACTCATAATTTCACATATGTACACCCTTTTTGTACAACCGTCTAGGTATACCTCATTTTCTTCTAGTAGGAGTCCATTTCTCTGTGTTTTTGACCATTTATTTTTAGTAGTTCTCTGCAGGTGTCCATACCAGTTTTTTCAAGTGTGTCTATTATTTTAGTTCAATTTCCATTTCTTTACGAATATCTTTTTTTTCACCCTATTAAGTCAAGTAAGCAGGCAACATCGTCTCCAATAGTTCTGCAACAGAATCGTCCTTTTGACTGTCTAGTAGTTACAACAGTTACAAAACCCACTGCTACGCCCGTAGTTTTGAGTTCTAAACTATTCAAAATTTAATGAATGAGTGTAAAAATAATCATTCAATGCTCAAGACACAGAGAAAAATATGTTTTCAATATTTCAAGATTGAATTTAAAGTATTTTTTAGAGAACTGCCAAAAATCTTCGGGGCTAAGAAGTTTTCGCTTTGTCTAATTGATTTTTTGTACTATTACTTGTACATTTATTTAAAAATCGATATTGGTAAAACAGAGCTCTAATTTTTAGTAAAAATATAATACTACAATTTATGCCACTTTCATTTATTTATAATAATAATAAAATTCATCTTATTTTTACCATACTTTATTTCAGTTTATTATCATTTATTAGATTCTCTTTAAAAAGCGATGTGTTTGAAATACGTATTTATATTTGTCGACTGAATATTTTAAGACATACCATTATCATATAAATTGTTTAGTTAAGTTGGGTCGACTACTTCGATCTAAATATCATGCATGCAGTTAAAAAATGGCTAGTTTCATTAATTTTTTTCAGTTTTTAAGATTAAGCAGTCGCATGATATATTCAAATATTTAACTTTGATAGAATATGTACAGTGTTTTGAACAAAATTTATTTAATAAATTGTTATCGATAACGTCGTATATGTTAAAAGTTTGTAGCTATTATCATAATACGGTACGAATTTAGTGTGTGGAGGAGGACATCTCAAGAATTTATTTAACACCAGTTCAATATATATTATATATATATATATATATATATATATATATATATATATATATATATATATATATATATATATATATATATTAGTAGGTAATTCAAATTCAAAGTAATTCAAATTAATATATAACGTTTTCTTCATGTGTATATTCAGCATTCTGAACAGTTTTTTTTCGTATGGTTTGTATTCTGTTTTTTGTTTTGTATGGAAGGAGAAGATATTATGGAATACTCAAGAAGTATTGAATATTGCGGTGTTTACTTTTAGACAAAAAGCTAGTGATCCATAACCATCCGAGTAACGGTATGTCTGTAAGGCTCGAAATTCGGCGTGTGCGGTAACCATCACCTGGCACGCATCAGCATTGCCCCTATATTTTTGAAAGTGTAGAAAAAATTAAAAAAGTTCTTATGTCTTCTATAACTCATATATACGTTACTAATTTTTAAAAGTTAAACAAGCTTCATGGAACTATTTTCAAATACAGTAGACTCCCTCTATAACGAGAACTGAAATGACAGATTAATTACCTCGTTATAAGCCGATCTCGTTATATCAGACAACAATAATATTGCATACATATGAATACGTAGTTTTCTAAAACATTAACTTCCTATAGTAAAGCCATTCGGAGCAATATAAGATGCTAAATGTTATTTGAATAGCGTTTTTGAGAAAAAGTTGTATACTTTTATTGTTAATGAAATACAATAAAACAAAAAAGAGTTGTTTACTTTTATTGTCAATGATATACATTATAAACCAAAAATCTGTACTTTCATTTTTTTCCAACTACGTAATGTATTGTTCTCGGACGCGACTAGTTCACGTTCGAAACGCATCGCCCCGCCCCTTATTTTTCCTGTTGGCCCCTCCCTGACCTGGAAATCCCTAATCGCTACTTCGGAAAGTATAAAAATAGGCGATTTTCAGGTCAATCAGTTCAGTCCTTCACGGGCTCTCGAGAGCTATTTTATTTCAACAGTATTTGGTGTTTTTATTTCGACTACCTCCTTTGTTCATGTAAGAAATATCTTGCCTTTATCAAGGCAAGTCACCGAAGACCGAAACCTGATGTTTGTTTCGACTTTTTCTCACATATAAGTCATGTAAGAAATAGCTCGTCTTTCTCAAGACGAGTCATCAGAAGAAAATTTCAACAAGTCTATATCCAGTAAATAGACTTGGGTAGAGGTGCATTCGTTGACGTCTCCGAGCCCCTCTACAGAGCACCCGGAGGCAATAGATGGAGTTCAGACCGCTATTTGTTCCCCCGCGGTGACAGTATAAAGCGTATCTTCAACGATAACATAAACTATTGCTTCTGCAATTCCAGTCCAGTATCATTATATCTATCATATGAAATCGTAGGCTTCCACGGCCAGAGTCAGAATTATAGTTTATTTCGTCTTCCGGGTTTGGACCGTGTCATTTGTGAGTGACCCCAAAAGTGGGTTCATCTCAAGATGAACCCACTTTGGGTCCACTCACAAATGACACGGTCTAAACCCGGAAGGCGAATAAACTATATATCTAATCATATTTTTTAAAGATAATGACACAGTTGTATGCTTCTTCATTTGCGTTTTGTCTTTGGATAAAGTTTCTTAAAACGTTTAAAACATTTTCCACATCTTGTCTATTAGGACCTCCTTGCGTAGATTCACCGCGATTGCCTTCTCCATCTTAATCACTGACGATAACGCGCTCCGCCGGCGGATTTATTACTTCCGCGATAATTTTACTATCCGTCGGAAGATCACAAACAATGACGTCATCATCAAATGGCAATGTATTTAGCAAACTCGTCATCATTGTTCAGTTGGGTTAGTTCTTGCTGTTGTAACTTCAACCACTCTGCTACAGGATATTCATCTTCTTCGTTTTCTACCTCAGTCTTTGTCCGCCCCGCATAACTGAAACATTTCTGACGGTTTTTTTTTATCTACGAGTGTCTATGCTTTGTGGATGAAATTTATGGCATCTAATAAAGTAACAGGGGATTCACTACGATTTTCCACATTCAGGATCCGCTTAACTAAAAGTTTTCTGCAGTGAATTTTAAGGGACCTTATGATGCCCTGATACATCGGTTGCAGAACAGATGTTAAAAAAAGAAGTTAAAACCGAAAAATTTTTAAAACCGTTAGCTTTTGGATGGCTTGTACAATTGTCAACATTTAAAAGAATCTTTCTATTTCCCAACTCTCTGTCCCACTTCAAAAGTTCTTCACTAAAAATCTCTGCTGTCATCCACGATACTCCGTTCGGCTCGCGGAGATAAGAATACGGGTCGTAAGAGGCGACTAATAGGCGAGAAATGAGAGGTGGAGCCCGACACTCGAGCCGTCGTTCGAGGTGTCGGGTTTGTGGAAACTCACTCGAGATGCTTAGTCATCTCGGTCACCGTCCACATTTCTAGTATCAGAGACGAGCATCTCGTGGGACCACTCTACTCCAATTTCTACCAAGAGCCAGGTGAGATTGAACGAGCTGGGACCGTAAATCCTCCCACGGCCTTACACCATCGAGGATAGTGTGGTGATCCGGCACGTACCCCCCCACATGGAATGATTTACGAGTGGTAGAGGAGCGGTTCCTCGGCGGCTGACCTGTCTAGGAGGGTGGGGTGGAGTTACGGACGGGTGACGTATCCGCAACACAGGTACTACGGGTAAGGTGGAGCTCCACGATACTTCCTTTGGTATCGTGCCACTTAGTTGGTGTCGGACTCGTAGGGGCAGTGGGTCCGCTAGCTAAAGGTCGTATGCCGAAAGGCCAGGAATACGAGGGTCCTGCCAATTTTATATTGGAGGCACAAAGGTATGCAATGTCATCCACGATTGGAGGGCACAAAGGTTTGCAATAAATTTATATGTGACAGGAAGCTGATTCACACCTCTGAAACATTGTGGTTTTTGAGATTTCCCAATGACGACTAACTTCCTTATTTCGGAACCGGACATGTTGGCACTCGCGGCTACAGTTACCTTTTCTTTTGATAACTTGCCACCTATACAACGTTTATTTTTGAATTTGATGGTCTTATCTGGATTAAGTTTAAAAAAAGTCCCAACTGGTCGGCATTGAAAATATTTATTTATTAAATATCGTCACTGTAATTTTGTCTTATTGTAGGCCATGACGTCAACCAATTGTCGATGACTTCTTTGGGGAAACACTCTTCGCTTCACCGCAAATTTTTCGACACGTAATTTCGAGCTTGGCCTTAAAAAGATTCATCCACACACTCGATGCTTTAAAATTCTCATCACCACCTAGCGCCTGCGAAAACTGTGTTGGTTTTTTTAGAAGCAGTGGTGCACTTATTGGAACATTCGCAGCCCTGTTTACGGTAAACCATTTGACCATTGCAGTATCGAGTTCCTCTTTAGTTGCGGCACGTAGTTTTTTCGATTTACCGGAAAAAGACGAACCTTCTTCGAAAATCTTGTTTATTTTTGAGCATGGTAGATAAAGTGGAACTTGAAATTCCTCTTTCACGACAAACTTACGACTGCTTTCTTCTTACCGTCCTTCACATCTTTAAGGATGTTAATTTTTTCTTCTAAAGTAAATGCTTTTCTTTTAGGAGTCATAGCACAATCAGGAAACAAACGATAAACATCTACAACAAAAACAACTGGGAAATGAAATTCTGGTGAAATTTGTTTCATTTGTCATGTTTTTAAGCCTCTTTACGTAATTTATAGGGTGCGAATGGTCAAACCCCTACACTGACACTTGTGAATCATAAATTGTAAATTTCCGACAACACAATATCGGTCGGTAGATTAAACAGAAGAAGTTTATTGCGGGCGGCAGTTAAGTTTATTGCGGGCAGCAGGTAAAAAGGTTATTTATTTATAAATTTGCCTCGCTATAGAGGGTTATAGTTCAATAGCAATACCACGGGACATCTAATGTACCTCGTTATAAGTGAAACTTCGTAATAACCGTGTTCGTTATAGAAGGAGTATCCTGTATATACAAAAACAATTAAATTTAGGGAAAATACTTCTTTAGTAAATAATATAAATTTTTAAAATTCACTTAACTACAATGTATGAACTACTACATTCACTTTTTATACTTATTCACAACTTGGCAACAGTGTTGTCGTTAAAACTTAGTTATCATTTCTCAGAATTTAGTGCCTACAATGTTGAAACTTTATTTGCTATTCTAACCTTACTAGATTATATTAACCTCCATATCTAGTGTATGAATTTTTTTTTATAACAAAATGAATATTTTTTTAGCATTGGCAGTCCATTAAAATTAGTTATAGTATGTGCTTATTTATGATGATTTGGGGACTTTATTACAAAACCAGTAAGTTGTTTTTAGAAATGGTTTTATTTGGTTTTTTGGCAACAGCGCTTTGCAAAAACTTCATTGTGACGTGTAAAGGAAATATTTTTATTATAGAGTTTAATGTTGTAACTAAATGATAGCAAAGAAATCAACTTAATCAATTTATCGATCAAATTAAATTTTAATGCAATGTTTTAATCTTTTGTATATAGAAGTTGATCCTGACAATATATTGTCTGAAAATCCATCTGTTAGTTACTTTAAATGTGTAGGTATATAAATTTTTGAGATGTCCAGATTTGAAAAGTGTAGTATATAGATTGTTTCATCCTAATTCTAGTATCATGCACTCAAATGTTTTATAATTATTAAATAATACTTACTATCGTAATCGGCACGAGAAGGCTTTTTTTCATCACTGTTGGTCACTGATTCAGAAAGATGAAAGATTTTATAATACAAAGGACTGGGGGTGACGAGAACAAGTTGAGTGGCCAGTATTTATACTTTTGGTATGAACAGAAGTAAATCATCGGCTCTCTATATTCAATCAATTCAGTTTAGACAAGCAAAGTTAGATCTTTTTAGTCGGCTGATTTATAACAATAGGTACCCTATTAAAAGAGAAATGCTTTTCTCACCGAAAAAGCAGTGTATATGTAAGCTTCGATCCCCACCTCTAGTGCAAGTGAACAAACCTGTGATAAATCGGCTTAATAATTTAAAATTTTGAGCTAATACGAGATAGTTCTGATAGTGATTTTGTTTGTTGTGTATATAGAAAAATATAACTGTTAATATTAGTGTAAGAAAAGCTGAAAAAAAACGTAATTACAGCAATATTAAATAATATCTATAAAATTAGAACAACAAAAGAAAAATTAATTTATTATCAGCACAAAAATAACTGAAATATAACTATTTTAGAAATATTGAAATTAAGAATAGAAATAGAAATAGAAATATTAGAAAAAAAATATTAGAAATAGTCAAATAACTCAAAAAGTATAAAATCGATATTGTAGCACTGCAAGAATTAAGTTGGGAGGGCAAGGATGTACTGATAAACAGAACTTTACAATGTTATACTCAGGAGCGCAGAAGCAAGGAAAAAAAGAAGTGGAATTCGTGATATGGGAGGACGGGGTAATGCCATCATACTATGACTTCCAAGATAAAACCACCTCGCAATCGAATTTTGTACGTCGATGCGCATGACGTCACTTGGCAATAAAAGTTTATCTTTAATTTAATATTCTGAAATATATTTTATATAAAATGCACACATTAATTTGTCAACGTACTAGATAAACGATAAAACAATACTAAATCTGACAAAACTTCATGCAAAACACAACATTTCTGGTGATATTTGTCGCCAAGTGACGTCACACGTGCAAAAGATGACTGATCGCGTGCGCGTGGGTTTATCTTTAGTTCATAGTTCATGGGTACTCGAGTTTAATTCTAACTCGATGGGTAATGCCATCATACGGGGCAATTCCGTCACCGAGTATTTTTCACAAAATATTAGTCCTGCACGCACCTGACTAACGCTGAGACATAGCTTCCGATTGAGCGTGTTTTGATCAGTACAGCTATTGCCGCTTTCAAGGTTAGTTCGTGCGAATATCAGTAAAACCGTTATAGTTTCATATTTCTACTTACTCTGCCGTATTTATAACTCAAGGTAAGTGTGATAATAAGGTTCTTAACTGGTTTGTTGAATATGTCCTTTAAGAATATGATACCTTAGATACTTTTCGGTGAGATTTCTTTTAAATGTTTGGTTATTGTTTGTAGTATGTAGTGATACATCCACCATGTTGTTCTCGATGGGTCAATTCCGTCACTTTACTTCGGGTTAATGCTGCCATGACGGTATTGCCCCGTATTTTCTTATTGAAATGAAAGGTTAACAATGCATTTTTTTTTGTGATTTTCAGATGGTACGATCACGTAAAAGAACAACAGAAAAGGCTATGTGGAAGGAGGAAAACCTCAAAAATGCTATTGAAGCAGTTCGCCAAAATGGTGTCTCGCAAAAAAAAGCAGCTACATATGTACCCCAAACAACATTAAGGTATGGGCTAATGGCAAACGATGGAAGTAAGCCAAGATTGGGTCGGAAATGCGTTTTTTTCTGTAGAGCAAGAACAAAACTTAGCAGAGCATGTGGTTGCCTATCAAAACTATTTCATGGCATCACTACAAATGAACTAGACGACTGGCTTTCGAATTGGCCGAAAAATATCAAATCAAACACAACTTTAGCAAAGAGACCAAGTTGGCCGGGATAGATTGGTTAAATGGGTTTATTAGCAGGCATAAAATTAGTTTAACAAAACCGAAAGCCACAAGCTTGAACAGGTCTAAGCATTTAATAAAGACGAAGTTGATTTGTTTTACAAAAATTTAGACACTGTAATGACAAAGTTTAACTTTCCACCGGACTGTATTCATAATATGGACGAAATTGGAATTTCCACAGTACAATAACCGAGAAAAATTCTTGCACAAGAGACAGAAGCAAATGCTAGGAGTTACGATTTGAGAGCGTGGCAAGAATATCACTGCAGTGTGTGACGTGAGCGCTTTAGGAATATATCCGCCCCCAATGTTTATTTATCCAAGGAGATGGATGTCACCTTTGTTGTAGCGAGGGGGACCTCCTGAAGCCATTTATAGATGTTCACACAATGGGTAGTCCAACGAAGATTTATCTTTAGATTGGTTGAAATATTTCAAGAGAACCACTAAATCAAGTGAAGAGGTCCCTGTCCTTCTATTAATGGATAATCATGGAACCCATATTTCTTTGCCATGTTATGACTTTTGCCGTTCAAACCACATTCACGTTGTGTCGCTTCCACCCTATTCCTCGCACATACTTCAGCCCTTAGATGTATCTTTCTACGGACCTCTTAAGAAAGCGTTCAATAAGGAGTGTGATAATTTTATGAAAACAAATTTTCATCAAAAAATCACTCACATTCTCAATGCAGTGAAAAAGACAGTGCCAAAAATTATGTTTGTGACTTCTGTGAATAGAATCATCATCATCAACTAGCCTTTAACATTCACTGCTGAACATAGGCCTCTCGCATGCTTTTCCACTTAGTCCAATTTTGCGCCATCTGAATTCAATTTGCAGTCACTCTTTTTATGTCTTCTGTTCATCTCGTTGGTGGTCGACCTCTATTTCTGTTAGCTTGTATTCGGGGTCGCCATTCCAAAATTCTTTTTGTCCACTGGTCATCAACTGATCTTGCTACATGACTTGCCCAGTTCCACTTTAGTGTTGTTATCCTTTCAATAACGTCTGCTACTCCTCATCTTTTGCGTATAAACATTGGGTATTCTATCACGTGAAGAAATCCCTAACATTATTCTCTCCATTGTCCTTTCCACAACTTGTAGTTTACTCACTGTTGTTCTTGTGAATGTTAGGGTTTCTGCGCCGTAGGTCATCACTCATCACTGGCAAAATACACTGCCCGTGAATAGAATAGTAGGTTGTTTTTGGGTTATGTTTTCATTTATCATTCATTATACTGTTATCTTTTTGTGTTTCCAAATAAGATTTCAATAAGATATTTGCTTAGAACATGTTTTATAGAAAAGTCTTATCCATCATTTCAGTTCAGTAGGAGGCGCCATTACTCCCTAGGCCTGGGGCAATGCTGTCACGTTACACAAAAAAGTGTTGCGTTTATTGTCACTTAATTAAGTCGAATGAAAAATTCTAAAAACTAATTTAAGTTAAAAACTTAGTTCTTAAATCGCTAGCATAGTTACATATTTCTTTCATCTCAAAATTAAGTTACAAAAAATGATGATCTCTTAAGGTGACGCCATTACCCCGCTCTCCTCTACTAAGACAGCTAAGAGACAAGTCATACACTTCAAAACAATATGTGAAAGAATTGCGTATGTGAGAATAAATAATAAACCGTTTCATATCAGTGTGTTAAGCCAGTGAAAAAGAAATGGTTTATGATAAGGTAGAAAAAAAGATGAAAATACCCAAAGAAGATGTTATCATTGTACTAGGAGACATTAATGCTTAGATTGGAAAAGAGGATTTTTACAACAAATGCGAATGTTGTTGCCGCTTACACCAATAGGGTAGGTACTTTTTTTGCTTATTTCCGTTGCCTAATATCCAAAAGTGGATGAATAAAATAAAAAAACATATATTTATCAGAAATAAAATGAGTATACAAATATTTGCCTCGAAAATGAGTTGATCGAAATAATTTAGTATAACAATTAGCAACTTACCAAAGTATAAAGACTGGCCCCATAATGGTAATGTTAAAAAAGTATGTACTTACTTTGTAGTAATGTCCAAAAGGTGTATATTCATTACTTTAATTCGATATATGAACGGAATTTTTGAAAGACAACGTGCTCAGTTTTTGAGCTATGTGAACAATATCACCGAAATTGAATGTTTCGAATTAAGATATGTCCCAAAGGACCCTTCATATTCTAATTTGCGCTTTTTATCGATAAGTACCAGACAGACTAACTCCAAAACAGGCAGGTACTTGCAAACTAATCTGCCATAAAGTGTGTAAAGAGTCCAAAAAAAATTCAAAGCTCTTACAATCATCCACAAAAAACGCGTGTTTGTAAGCAAAACCACTACGGCGAAGGCAATCAACATTATTATACGAATCAAAGACCTATTTTTTGCTTCGCATCCATCCTCATGGATATGCCGTGAAGATGATGTCCAGTTTTTACTAAACCCCACACATGGCCATGAGGACGACGCCCTGGATCATTCGACCTCGTGCCCGTCCATGAAGTGAGTTCGCACTTCAAGGTGGGCCGCAAGATCTAACACCAGGTGTTGAAGAGAAGGATGCTCCAGTAACTCGGCTTCAGGTAAAGGAGGCTGACATCTGGGACGGTATTGGCGACCTTTAAATGCTCTGTGTAAGTGTAATACCACGTCACAGAACACGTACCGAAGTAGCAACAGGCGCAGGAAATCATCACCGAAGAATTGAAGATATGAAGATTCTGAAAATTGAACAAAAATTAAATGTAGTCCTTTATTCTCTAGTAAACTATTAAGATAATAATTGATTTTGGGTAATTAAGGTTTTCTTGTGTACATTTGTATCAATTGGATGAGTACCAATACATAAAACTGCAATTTAGCACATGCTAAATTTAGGTTTAAATATTTAGGTTTAAATTATTAAATTTATTAACTAGATATATTAAGTTTTATAGGACATTTTATTTTTTACTTGCGGGAAAGCATGTCCCACTGGTACTAGAACAACATTTGCAAGTTTGTGCAGAATTTGAAAATAGGCTGCATTATTGTCTAAAAAACAATGCAACCCACTTTGAACATTTACTTAATTGACATTTTTAACAAATTTGTAGTTACAAAAACCTCATTAAATTTTCCATTTAAGCCGAAGTTTCATAATTTATGCGTCACTGTATAATTATTATTTATATCATTGGATAGCATTTTTTATAGTCTTTTCAATGATGTATCACAAGTAGGGGCTTGGAATTTAAACTTTTTTGGTTGTGGTGGGTGGGGCCTAGGGGTTGATGGGGTGAGTTCTCTTTCATGTCATTATAGTTCCCCCCTACTATGCTAGAAACGATTCATTAAGCACGACATCATTGAAGCAGTGAACGAATTTGTATACCTAGGTGCGCTCGTTAACACTGTAAATAATATTACTGCAGAGATAAACCACAGAATTTGTAGGGCTAACAGACCCTTTTTGGGCTCAATTTCTTTCACAACCTCCAATCTATCGAAAAATACAAAGGTAAAACTCTACAAAACAATAATACGCCCAGTCCTAGCATATGGATCAGAGACTTGGGCTCAAAAAGTAATGCAACATGTTATGATGTTTAAAAAAAAAGTAAAAAAGGCAAATATATGTAGCGGTGAATGATAATGGGGTGTGTAGACGATACAACTTCAAACTTTATAAAGGAAAAAGCAAATAGAGAAGAATTAAATGAACACAGTAAACAAGAAAAAGAAGATTCTGTTTCAGAAACAAAATCTAGAAAAAGAAAACTTAAGTAAGCAATTTAAAACGAAAGAGCTCAGAAATCGCGGAAAAGAATATAAAAAATACAGAGGTAAGGGAAATATTATTTATCAAAAACACAAGGTCGACCGTGTAGTTGACCCCAATAAATGCTATAAGCTATTTGCATCTCATGAAGAACTGCAGACAATAGTTGATAATTTTTGGGGCATGAATAGTTTTGAGACACAAAAAAATGCTTACTTACAAGGTTGTATGAGATCTAAAAATGTGACTAGGAAAAAAACTAAAGCACTAGTGTCAAAAAGATCTCAAAATATTGAATATAAAATAGAATTACAAGAAAAAGATGTTAATGTATGCAAAATGGCTTTCCTAAGTATCCATGGCTTACAAAAAAATCGAGGTCGAGTTGGATCGAAGACGATGGATGAAAAACTGGATCAAATACTCCAAAATCGGATCTAAGAGGTCGATATTCAAATCATCCTAAAAAATATTCCAATTCTGATATAGATTTTCTGAAATCTTTTATTGAAAGCTTACCTAAATACAAAAGCCATTACACCCGTACTGACAGCTCTAGACAATATATTATGAGTATTTAATATTCTATTCAGACTTGTTATGAGAAATATGTAGGAGAATGCATTTTAAAAAAGAAAACTCCAGTTTCTGCAGATAAAGTCAGAAGAATATTTACTGAAGAATATAATATAAGTTTCAAAACTCCAAAAATGGATACTTGTCGAGTGTGTGATAAGTTTTCAGTAACAAGTAAACAAGAATTACATTACAAAAAAGCTGAAGCAGGTCAACAGGCAGTCAGAGACCCAGTAAAGAAGCAAATTTAAAAGAAGATATGCATGCAATAAATTTTGATCTACAGCAAACCCTTCCCACACCAAATAGCTAGCTGTCTCAAAATGTACTTTGAAAAAAATAATATTCGTAGCAGAAAACTAATAGCTATTTCAGACAATTGCTGCGGACAACATAAAAACTGGACCATCATTAATCTTTGGCTTTATCTTTTACAAAATGACAATTTTAGAGAAATAGTTTATATATTTCCTCAGAGACTTTTCTGTTGTAAAAAATTATGTCAAGAAAAACTGTGAAATGGTCTATTCGCCCAATCACTGGACAGTTATTTTAAAGAAGTGTCAGAAAAATATATCTTTTCTAGTAACTAGGGTCCAGCAAGAGGATATATACGATTGTTCAGTACTGACAAGCAATTGTAATCAACCGGTAGGTATTTTATAAAGTAGTGTGAAATTATGCCTATCTTCATGACATGTTTTATGTCAGTGTGATAATCTGGCACATGTGCAATTCTCTGCATTAGGAGAAGAAAATCCATTTGGCAAATAGCTACATGGAAGGTACAGTCTCGAAGCTACTAGACTTTATAAAAAGGGTCACGCTAGAGAATGTTAGCGTCTAAGCTAGCCTAATCTTATCTAATGCCTATCTTCAGAAGTTCCCAAAAATATTCAATATTCAGCATCATACAACGGATTATTTAATTCAATGTCCTTGAATAAAAGAGAAAGATGAACAGCTGCAGAAGAAAAACTTCCTACACTTACTCAAAAATATAATCATCCCCCTAGTATTCATCCAGAAAAACTGAAACTTGTAAAATCATTCATGGAATAGATTCCAACTGTTTATCACGAATGGTATATTAGTTTAAAATAAACTCCTAGTACCTACAACGGATTATTCAATTCCATGTCCTTGAATAAAAAAGAAAGACCAACAGCTGCAGAACAAAAACTTCCTACACTTACTCAAAAATATAATCATCCCCTTAGTATTCATCCAGAAAAATTGAATGATGTAAAATCATTCTTGGAATGGATTCCAGCTGTTTATCACGAATGGTATATAAATTTAAAATAAACTCCTAGTGCCTAGCAAATTATGTTAAGTCAACACCACTTAACATGTTACGTTAAACTTTTTCAAATATTTTAGGTAAATAATGTTAAGTTGTAGAACATATTTTCATATATTCTTCAATAAACATTGTAAAAAAATATTTGGTATTTCAGATGTTGCGTACTGATTAACAACATAATCAGCTAAGTTTAGCATGATTCATAGTCTTATATTTTTTAATAAAAAATATAAGAATATTTTTTTCAAAATTCAACACTTCAAAACTCAAATCTTCTTAATTGTCCCTTACCATTTTTTACTGCCGGACCCCTCATTTATCTGTTTATGGATGATATTGTTATTTTAAATATAACAAAAAGGATAAACGATTATCGGAAAAACTTAAAAAGATAGGAAATAAATTCAATATTTTAACAATATTCAAATCTATTATTTATCTGTACTGTACTTAATCTGTACTTAAGGTACGTAATTTTTTGTATACTTCTATACTATTTTTGAAGAAATTACTCTAAACTGTAAACAGTTATGTGTCTATCAAGTATGTAATAGTGTTAAAATCTATACTTCATTTTTAATTTTGAACGTACTAATTTGAAACTTACCAACACGTGATCTAGTGAAAAGGCGAGATGCTTCTGTAACGAAACGATCAACAAAACTTTGACATCTCTCCCAATGATGTATTGGAATAGTCGTTAAATTGCAACAGTAACAAAATGCGGTTAATGGGGAATGTAAAAATAATGTAAACAAAGAACCATTGTGTTGTTGATCTGAAAAATAAAAAAATAATTTAAATAATTACATAAAAAATTACAACAAGACCAAAACTATAACAAATACAGATAAAGACATCACAATGAGAATCGGACAAGATGAAATAGAACAAGTTAAGGATTATATATATCTTGGTCAAACTATAAAACTTAACAAAGAGAACCAAACAGCAGAGATCAAGAGACGAGTTAGACTGGCATGGGCGGCATTTGACAAACTAAGCTACATTCTTAAAAACAAAAGATATCCACAGCATCTTAAGACCAAAGTATAAAATCAATGAGTACTCCCTGTTTCTTACGTATGGCTCCCAAACGTGGACATTTACAAAAGCAAACATGGACAAAATCATAAAAACCCAAAGAGCAATGGAAAGACAAATGTTGCACATAAGACTAATGGATAAGAAGAGAAACGAGTGGATAAGAGAGAAAACAAAAGTGAGGGATGTTAGACAACAGGTTGCAAAATTGAAATGGAGATTTGCCGGATACAATATAAGACAAAAAGAAGACCGATGGAACAAAATTCTTATAAGTTGGAGACCGTGGGAAATATAAACGAAGCAGAGGAAGGCCCCAAATGAGATGGGCAGATGATATCAAGAAGCACGTGGGCTCTAGATGGATGACTGTAGCGACAGACAGAGAAGAATGGAAAAGGATTGGGGAGGTCTATGTCCAAAGATGGACCGAAGAAGGCTAATTAGATAGATAGATTAGACATAAAGATATATCTGTTATAAAATTATAATGTTAATATAGTCTTAAATATTGTTTATAAATTGTGCTTCCTTGGAACAGTGCAGGATATACCGCCGAGTATTTTCCTCTTCCCCAGGTTCAATAGACCGGCCAGTTCCTAAAACGTGGAAAACTATGAATAGGATAAGAACGGGGGTCGCTCCAGTAAAATCAAACATGGCAAAATGGGGAAAAATCGACCAAGATGATGTGAACTGTGACTGTGGTAAAACACAGAATATGGAACATCTTACATGCAGAAACTGTCCTCATCGATGTACCTTCGGAGATTTGTGGCTCGCCAACAAAGATGGAATCGACGTAGCCCGATACTGGGCAAAAAATTTATGAATGACATGTCCGGACACGATAAAGTAAAGTAAGTATAAGCTGTAAGATAAATGTTAATAAATAGATAACTAAAAAAAGTACGAGACATTAGAGAGTCATCTGTGAAATTTAATTTCACATATCAGTGTACACAAGGATGAGAGATAAGGACATACACTGCCGAGCATAAAATAAAAAAAAAACGTGTATTCTCTCCTCTGGCAGTGATAACAGCCTGCAAACGACATGCTTTGGATCAGATTTTAGATCACATTTGGAGTTAAACTATAATGCTTACCTTGAAAAGCTGGTGGTGTATCTTGAGGTG
This sequence comes from Diabrotica balteata, assembly GCA_918026665.1. Lineage (NCBI taxonomy): Eukaryota > Metazoa > Arthropoda > Insecta > Coleoptera > Chrysomelidae > Diabrotica > Diabrotica balteata. The sequence goes on from OU898278.1 coordinate 136,279,820, forward strand.
ACATTAAAGTAACTAACGGTTGTCCAAAATATCTAGGAATGTGTTGGAATACGAAACTATTGTCTGAATCTACGATGACAAACAGCGGTCTTCTTGTGAATGGATATAAATCACCAGGGTAAAGGCAGTGAGCTTCTTTTTGTTTTTTGTGGTCTCCGTCTCTTCGGCTACTAGTTAGAACGCCACCAAGATCGTATCCCACTAAAAATTAAGTTAGAAATTACAACATTCGATATATCTATGACACTTCTTATATACTTTTAAAGAAACAATATACAAATCGGACTTCATAGGTTTTTGTGTTAAAATAAAAGAGCAATGTTACTTAAATCAATATTATACTGATACTTACTATCTTCTGGATGTTTTGTAGTCGAAAAACATCCATCGGCGGATAAATACAATAATAGAGCACCATTGGTGGGTAGTTCTTTAAAACCACTAGCTAAAAATACTAAGACGTGACTTAACGTGGGTTTGTACAATAGATATTTGTGAGGATTTTCCCTTCTTGATGGCCTATCTCCATTTTCGATATACCTAAAAACAAAATAAGTTTATAGAAAAGTGTAGGCTTATAGGACTTAAGAGGACAGTACGGCCTTACAATAATACTTTTCCTCAGATCTTCTGAACAACGGAGCATTTTGCAACAACTGGCAACAGCGCTTTCCGTAAGAGCCAATGTGTTAGAATGTAGCAGAAATTTAATTTTTCCTTAGATATGGGGAGATTTAAAAAAATCTAAGGTTCATTCTGTTCACTTTTTGAGTATTTGAGAGAGGATAGCAAATATGTTGAGATAGAAAAAACATACATGGCGGCATTGACAAAATGGCATTACATTATATCTTCGTTGTTATTGGTTCAATTGGAGTGTATAATGTGATATTTATTATCGTATTCTGTGCCAAAAAGGCACTACACAGCAATATTTTTTATTAATGTACTAAAATGTAACTATGAAAATAGATTTACTATAAGACACATTTTGATTTGTTCACTTTTTGAAGGCCTTTGTCTGAGCACAAAATAAATAACTGATAAATCCCAACATGCGATATAGCAAATGAAAGTGGATGTTATAACAACTATATTAAGATGGAAACGAGGTGAGAAGAATCTTCTTCTTCAATTGTCATCTTCGCGGCGGAGGTCGGCAATCATCATAGCTATTCGGACTTTTGAGATGGCTACTCTGAAAAGTTCATTTGATGAACATCCGTACAATTCTCTCAGGTTGCACAGCCATGACATTCTACGCCTCCCTATGCTCCTCTTTCCTTGATCTTTTCCTGCCTAATCAGTTGCAGCAAGGAGTATTTCTCTCCACGTGTAATATGTCCGAGATTTCAATTTTCTTGTTTTAATTGTATTTAAATTTTCTATTTCTTTATTCATCCTTCTCAGAACCTCTTAGTTTGTGAAGTGTTCTGTCCACAATATTTTCAGAATTCTTCTATAAGAATATACTTTTATACGATATAAGATGGAAACGAGGCGAAACGAATAGTGCATTTAATTTATATAACGTGCCATAAAAAACATGTAGGTATACAGGTTATATTAAAAAACATGATGTTAGGACAGAAGAACACCAGATCTACACTGCCATGCATTTGAGCAGAGGCTACGTAAAGTATTAGGGATGGGAATTAAGTAACATTATTAGGGATAGGGATTCACTAAAATTTTGAGCTGTATACTACATTTTATCTACAACGAACAAGTAATTTATTGTTTTAAAGTTGGTATTGTAATTTTTTGAAATGTGTATCGAGTTGCATATTATGTTTTAATTTCAAAAAAGGTACAATACCAACTTTAAAACAATTATATCGTCATATCGTCGTATCAGGATATCTTGTATGTCGCTATACGTTCAGTAATAACTAAGATGCTATGTAGTGTGCGCTTGGTAGTCGTCTTGTTTGTTTTTTCTATCTTATTATAATTATTATCCCACCCCTTTCATGTAACACACCACACGCCTAAATAAAAACGGAGAAATATTGTTATATTTTTTCCATGATACTATAAACAAACAAGATATGCTCACTTGCCGTTCTAATTTTGATCGACTTTGCGCATGTCGTCATGAGACAAAGTCAGGGGACTTGTTTGTATCATATTTTAACGATGCAACATATGGCAACGTTATTCCATTACTATAATCGTTGATTGAATAATTTGGGTTATTCAATCAACGCTATAATGAACAACTTCAAAACTTAAACTGTTAACGGTAAGTATACCTCGATGCCATATCTTGCACTAATAAGTCATAACTAGTTACTTTCTGTAAAAACGTGTTTTGAAAATTAATAAGTAATTTATAATAGTATATTACATAACGAGAGTTGTAAGAAGCTTATTACATGCGAGTAAAAAAGTTGCGCGCGAGCCGCGTAGCGGCGAGCGCAGTAATTTTACAAGCATATAATAAGCTTACAACTCAAGTTGTGTACTATACTTTTTCTACGATTATTTTCGTTTATAAAAATAAAAATGAAATTACCACTATATTTACACTGACAGATTAATATTTTTTAATCTGTCAAAATAACGTCTGTTAATTCGTTTCCATGGTAACTCGACCAACTGACTTACGAGGCTTATGTGATATTACACATTTTTTTCTACTCGCTTACTAGTAAATTGTATATTACCTACTATTTGAATGCTAAGTAAATGCATCATAACAGATACTGACACGTAATGACTAGCACGTAATAAAAAAAATTACGCTTCAGTTTTATAAAAATGTGTAATATCACATAAGCCTTGTAAGTCAGTTGGTCGAGTTACCATGGAAACGAATTAACAGACGTTATTTTGACAGATTAAAAATCATTAATCTGTCAGTGTAAATATAGTGGTAATTTAATTTTTATTTTTATAAACGAAAATAATGGTAGAAAAAGTATAGTACACGACTTGAGTTGTAAGCTTATTACATGCTTGTAAAATTACTGCGCTCGCCGCTACGCGGCTCGCGCGCAACTTTTTTACTCGCATGTAATAAGCTTCTTACAACTCTCGTTATGTAATATACTATTATAAAACTGAAGCGTAATTTTTTTTATTACGTGCTAGTCATTACGTGTCAGTATCTGTTATGATGCATTTTCTTAGCATCCAAATAGTAGGTAATATACAATTTACTAGTAAGAGAGTAGAAAAAATAATTAAAGAAAATATATGAATCTACGATTTGATTGTGTGTATTACAAACAAAATAAATATTGTTACAACAACATAAATTAAATATAAAAGGCCGGCAAAATGTAAAGAATTTGACCATAAAGGAAGCGGGTCAAACTTGAGACTTTATGAATATTATTAGACATTTATTTTACAATCTTTGTGATTTTTCTTTTGTAGTATTGTAAATATCTTTAATATTTTGATTTAGAATTTGTATTTTAAAATACATTTTACATCTAAAAAAAAGTAATTTTACATCTTCGCTAATAGTAACATATTTTGCAGCTTCTATTAAGCTTTTTAAACAATTTTGTGTTATTTTTAATGTGTCGCCATTATAACTACCAAAAATATGTTCCAGTTCACTAAATACATCCAAAGTAACTTTTTTTAAAGACCTATCAAAAATAAAGTATTACTTCAAGTTCTATTAAAATGGGCATTAGTATATATTATTATCCATGATACTATGAATAACAAGATAGGATCTTCCCGTAGCTCAAATTCGGTCGGGTTCGCGCATGCCGTCATTGGAGAGTAGAATTTGAAATTTTGTTAAAGTTAAATGAGATTTGTATGCATTCTGTGATGAAATTACTAGACGAAAATAAGTTAAGAGGTTTAATGATTACAATAATCGTACACAAGGATATCTCCAAACTATTTATTAAAGATTATTTATTGACATATACAAAAAACTGACATTTCGAACGTGTAACTCTCCAATGACGTCACAAAAACATGCGCAATATCTTATCTTATAGTCATAGTATCATGTTATTATCTATAGAAACATTTATTATTATCCATAGAAACATTTACTCTGCTGTTATAATATTGATATATTAATTCTCTGCTGTTATTAATATTAATTCTTTTTATTTATATAACTAGAATTGCATCAAATGAAACATTTAATTTAATTTTAAAGTTTAACTTGCTGTCATTAATTTTGTCAATTTGGCATTTTGACAACTTGTCTCAGGCTTACGTCACAAGAACATGCGCGTTGACTTATCTTGTTTTGTTATAGTATCATGTATTTTTTCTATCTAATCATATTTGCTATCCCCTCTCCTTTCCAATTATGTATCATACGTCACGAATTGACAAACCACTATATTCTACCTCCACCACAAAACACTCAAAAAATGACTAGAATGAACCTTAGAATTTTTTTCAAATTTCCCCAGATGTTGGGATAAACTAAATTTCCCCCACACTATAACACAAATTCTCTTATGGAAAGCGCTGTTGCCATATCAACATAGCTGATAGCTATGTTGATATGGAAGCTATGGAAGTATCGTTCCATAATCGGTGGCCACGCTATTTTGGTTGGCCAAGTCGAAAATGAAATTCTGTGCTGGTTCGTGTTAAATTATTTGTCTATACGATCAAAACAAAAGATTTTTCCAAATCTATAAAACGCATAAATTTTGGCTTATTGCATACAATGGAATTTGTCTTTATAATAACATAATATTAGTGATGGAATTAAGATATTTTTCTTCTTCGTACTCTTTCTTTTCCGTACGGACATCGTACCATATGCTGTAGGTATATATTTCTATGTGACATTTTCTTTAATGCCATTCATTTCTATTTTACGACTTTTAAATACAATCAAACGCAGATTTGCCAATACTTTGTGATATTTTAACAGATAGACTGAACTGTTTTAGCTGATAGACTGAACTGAGAGATATGAACTAAACTCAAACTTAACAGTATTACTAACCCTTTTGGCGGGTTTATCCCATACGGTACCCTTCCTGGAGCTGGAGAAGCGTCATAAATATGATTGAAATCTTCTTGAGGCTCCCTCTCTAGCGTTTGAATCATTCGGAACATATCCATTGTCAGTTCTGAGAATTTAACTTGTTCCGATGCACTTCCTATTATCAGAATTTCTTGTAGTGTTAAATTCATGTATTGTGATTTTTCTACAGGCGGTGTTGTTAAAGGGCTCAATCTAAAAATAATAAGATAAGTTACAGATTAGAAATTACAGTACATGAATAATATATAATTTTTTAAAAGAAAAGTCCTGAATTCTAGTACATAAACAATTTATAATTAATCTACTAAAAATCGAACGGAAAGACATTAACTTCTCTACGAGATAAATAGTATTATACAATCCACCTCTTACAGCTGTTACAGCCCACAAGTCAGCCCTTTATAGTCTCACCTATCAGCCTGTATTGAAACAATAATTATGAGCCCAAAACTTTTATCATCCTTTTAGAGTAAAGTTTGGAAATAGTGGGCAACTCCGATATCATCTTTCAAATGCAGTTAGCCGAATATTGATGCACCGAAAAATTGTATAGGTCTATATCAAAAACTTAGCTAGGTATAAATATTTATTCAATAGTCAAATCATATACTACCCCATTAAGAAGTTAAATTTAAGAAGGCAAATTGGGAAAAATATGCCGCTACTTATGATTTTGAGATACTACATCTGAAATCAAGATAAAAAAGATACAAAATTACTCACAATGTGTAGAAACAATAAAGTATTCATCTAGGAAAGGTCTACTCAAGAAGTATAGACAAAAATATATTCTCGCAATGCTCCGCAAGTCCAAAAAATCCATAAGAAGATATCTTTCTAATTCCAAAATATTGAAGAAAAAATTTAAAATAATATTTTTACTAAAATCAGAGGAAGATCCAAAAAATTCTAGCAGCTACAGTCCGCCTACTCTGTCATTTTACAAACTAAGCGAGATACTTATTATATTGTTACGATAAATTCTGACCCAAAACCGTAAACATATTTATTACTAATATTCTAATGATTCACGTATTTTCTAGGTCATATACTACCGAACTCTCCAGAAGGATTCGAATAAAAACTTCAGGTAACAAGAATGCAGCCAGCGCCCGACCCTAGGAAAAACATGTTTATATTCTATATCAGACGAGAAGGCGATCGACTTTTCTAGTCTAACGGTATTGGTATATACCGGGACCCTTTTGGAGAAAACAGGCAGTCAGAAAAGAAATTCGCGACGGGTATTTAAATGTAACGATCGTAATAATAAATTATTATTGTAAGATAAATTATTATAAATAAACTTTAAATTAAGTTTGTAAGTGTTATAAATATAGAACCTTTGTAATTAAATAAGAACAATAAATTAGAGGACAGAGTCAGAAATTAAGAAGTATTAAGACGAGCTGGCCTCCAGGATAGGGAATTTTTTGATTATGTACAAAGGAAAAAGGCTGCATATTTAGGCACATATTACGAGGAGAGCAATAACCTTTTCAGTAACTAGTACTAGAAGGAAAGATAGTGGGTAAGAGAGATTTAAGACGTAAAAAATGCTATGACTGCGTAATATTCGCCAATGAACAGGAATCTACAGTTATAAACAGCTTCTAAATGCTGCCAAAAATGCACGGCACTTAAGAAGAAGATTTGTAGATATTTAAATAATATTCATTATGTGTAAACAACTTTTTTCGCAGATTTCATGATTTTGTGCAACACACGTCCTTGGTTATTATTCAACTCACACAATAATATAACGAGTAACACAAAACGGTGACAAAATTTTCAATATCTAATTTCATAGCTTCACTGGCTGCCCTTTTAATCGTTATTAAGGCTTATTTTAAACTTTAGCCCTTTAAAAAATGACAAATAAACTAAAAATGATAAAAACAATGCCCGTAAGCAATTTCTTCAGCGATTCAGATTCTCTAGTATCTAAAATGTCACGTACACCAAATACACTCACGTGCAAAAACTATAACTTCTTACCTATGTGATAGAACAATCGGATTAGTATCGGCGTGTAGAACTTGTACTAGAGAGTCAGATTGAATAAATCCCTTGATTTCATCTAGGACCAAACTCCATTCGATCTGATCGTCAGGCTCGTACGTACTCGTGTAATCGGCGATATGTCTGTCTAATTCTACTATTAATTCTCTAACTAACTTCATTCGTCTTAATAAAAGGCAAACGACTATGAATCGAGCATAGTATCGTAACTTTTTAACCATTAATTCAGACCTAAAAAGAATCTTTTTAAAGAACAAAAAACACTAAATTAATATTTTATAAATATTTTTAAAGCTTTCGAATGCATTGTGCTTTTACTAGACCAAAGACTATAACTGAATTTATTTTTGACTTATGCTACCTCTATGCTACCTCCTCCCAAGTATCTCCTTGATTTAGGTTGGTGACCAATATATGTCAAACTTTTCTGTTTCCTAAACTTACTGTAAGGAGTTAAATGCTTATTCGTTGCTATGTTAGCCTGTAGCATTTGCAATTCATTGATTTTTTGGTGTATAGTGAAATCCCCTCGTATATGTAATATATTGAAATCTCCTCATATATGTTTGAAAAATCTTTTAATGTATCTTTCGTTCGTATCGTTCAATTTGAAACTCAAATAATATTTCGTTCTTTTCAGCGTCGCCAAGTAATTAAACCATTTGAGAGTTGTTTATTATTCTAAAGATGTGTAAATACTTTCTCGGCATTTTCTTTTAATGTTTTATTCGAAGTCGCGTTATAATTTTTATACGTCGCAAATGGAATCTTCTACGTTGTTTCGGTGTGTTTTGTTATGTCAGCGTTTTGTTTGTTTTCAAGTTATATAACGAATTTTTAAGTTCGTCATTCATGCTTGGGTCGCCGAGCAGTTCGCTGTGTGGATCACAAGTATGGATCCGCAAATTCATCCGTCGAATTTGTATTTTTCCTGTTTTTGGCCCCTTTTTGTAAAAGTATGTAGCAGTGAAAGCGAATTGTTTAGTATACCAGTACCATGATGAAATTTTGAAGCTGTATATAGGATGTCCCACAGCTTTGTTGTCGTTTTTCTTGTTTGATCCAGCCCATCTACGTCAGATCGTCGTTCCAAATTATGGAGATGGTCTTCTTTTGTTCCTGAGTATGGAAATGGTTCCCCTTGTTCCAGAGTTTCGTCCTTGCAGCTCCAGTCTCAGAGATGTAGCAAGTTTCGGAGTTATGTGCGTGTTTATGAGTGAAATTCAGGTATCTTTTTATTGTTTGTTGAATTTTCAAAGTAAAGACAGACATTTTTTTGCTAAAATAATAATTGCTTTCATTGTTTTAAAAGATAAATTTTTTTATTTGTAATAATTTTTATATTTGCCATGGTTTATACGTCAGTAACATAGTAAGTTTTTGTAGCATCTCCTGAATTTGTAAATTAGTAGAACGCATGTAAGTTTTTTGTATTTTGCGACTATCGTGGTAATATTTTTGTATAATTTTTTGAACATTCTTGGTTCTCTATGTTTTGTAACTGTTTGTGGTATGACACAAAATGACCAAAATAAATGTTAAATTTTGTTTTCTTAACATTTTATTTATTTTTTTGAACTAACCCTTTTTTGAGTTTTATTTGAAGAAGACATGTTTTGATGTTTTATAATTATTTTCCTAGTTACAACTAGTGGTTGTAATAGGCATAATTAGGCACCTCAAGTGGTGCCCTATATTAAATTCCTTGAAGTGTTTCCTGTTTATTTTTATTTCGTTTGTCCCAAGAGATTAATGACCGCTTTATTTCATTTTTGTAGTTGCCCCAATCTAACCCCCTTATCTTTTACTTATCCACGACCCCAGCTCTCCTACCAAACCCTGAGTGCCGTTCACACAAGTAGCGATTATTTTGTTTGCCCAATTTCTCCCCCATGTTCTTACCCTGGGGTAAGCAAAATAGTTCATTACAAGCCCCATTTCTCATATTACGCAGCCATGATTTTTTCTTTCTTTTTATCATCCTCTTACCTTCGATTTTGTCTTCTAATTATTTAAAACTCAATTTTTTTCAATTTTCAATGCTACTAACTAGATGCTTCTTCTTTAAGTGCCGTCTCCCAATCGGAGGTTGGATATCATCATCACTATCTTTACTTTATCTACTGCTGCTCTGAAGAGTTCTATCATACTTTAAACCAGTCCCTTAAATTCTTCAACAATCACACCCTCCTTCTTCCTATACTCCTTTATCCTCTTATCTTTCCCTGTATTATCAGCCTTAGCAGTTCATATCTCTGTCTTGTGTTTATTATTTCGCATTCTTTGCCCATTTCTCGCAATACTTCCGTGTTAGTTTTCTTCTGTGTCCATGCTATTCTAAGCATCCTCCTGTAACACCACATTTCAAAGGACTGTAACTTATTATGTGCTCTTGCTTCAATGTCCAGCTTTCAAGTCCATATTGCAGTATCGAAAACACGTAGCATCTCAGTGCTCTTACTCTCAGTTCTAATCTAAGATCTTTAACTAGATGCAGAGATGTATAAATGCAATTTAATATCTGTGTATCTTCATTAGTTGATGTTATTAATAGGACCAACTCATTTGCAACATCTATCCCTAGATCTTGCGTCAGGTCCGTGTAATATATTGTCATGGTTTAAGGATAAACTCCTCTTACGACGCTCATGTATATCACCCGGTTTAGTACATTGAACACCCATCGTATATCGGCAGGTAAAAGATAATAACAATTGTTTAAGACTATATAAAAGTTATTAATATTTAAATGGGAATAAGCCACAATTAAAGGTTAAAGTATGTTTATTGACGTTTCAATTTCTACTTCGGAAATCGTTCTAAATTATATAAAAGTTAACGTTAATTTGGACCCCAAGTATTTCTTGTCCGACATTCTGGACGAGGTGAAAACGTTTTTGTTAATTTTTAAATTGTTTATAATAGTGATAAACAACATGTAAAAAAATGAGAAACTATATTTAACAATAAATTTTGAATTTAATCTTTAAATTTGTGAAAGGGGTGGTTTAATAAAAAGCTCTAACACTACTAGAAAAAGTGGAATAAATTTGATAATAAATAAGGGGCGGTGGTTTAAATAAAACGCTCAGACACGTCGATTAGTATTTTTAGTAGCGGATTTTTTGCAATAAAAACTTTTTATATAGGGCCATGTAATAATGGCCAATACCAACTTTCTTATTTTAAATACAACATCCTGTATATTATTTAATTTTTGGCCTATACTGATCTTAAACAGTTTCGAAAATATTAAGTGTAGCTTATTTTCCATGAAAATAAGCAAAAACTATTTCAGCGCTTCTTTTTACTGATATGATAAAGAAAAATATTTTGGTTTACTTTATCTAAAACGCCCGACCTTATCAAATTGTTTTCTGTCTACATGACAGTAGTTGTTAGTTTTATATAAAATTGATATAAGGTTGAATGCTCGAATAAATGAACTTTAATAAAATAAAAGGCAGATATCGTGCACTGTTTTATTAATTAAATCTTGCTCAAGTAGTTTCGCTTCCTAGAGCATCTTCAGGGGCATTTCGTCAAATTTTGGGCTATCCAACAATTGCAGAATATCATAAACTTTATTCAATAAACATTCTCTCTCCTGCCGACTAGAATGTAGCTTCCACTATTTTTTTTAAATAATTTTGTCTAATAACTCTTTGTCCTTGTTTATTATTATGTTCAATTTTATGTTTAATTTCAAGTTCATTCTGCATACATTCTGCAATTGTTGGATAGCCAAAAATTTAACAAAATGCCCCTGAAGATTCTCTAGGAAGCGAAAGTACTTAGCAGAAGTTTAACAGAAATGCATAAAAAAACAATTCTACAGATGAATGGTTATGAGACACATGAACACAAATGGATGTTGCTCGCTAATTTCATGAAACTTTCCAAATTTGCGGCCTGTATTCCAAGGGAAAATTAATTAAATAAAAAAGCAGTTTCGCGAACTTGGACATGCAACGCAGATAAATAAGTAGCTGCAATACAATAAGTAATAAAACCCACATACTTCTAGTCGAAAAACAGCCCCAATGTTTGATGGTAACCATTCATTGATTATGCGAACATTAAAACAAAATAGAATACATTCCTATAAAATAATACCAACGTATTTTTCTCAACAAATGATGGCAATTTAAAGAGCGATAATTATTTAGTCCAAAATATTGTCATACTAACTTTGAAAAACTTATATTCCGAATATGTTATTCTTGAAGAATATTAGAAATGAGTATTGTCAGGAATTCGAATCAATGTTCCGCTGTTCCTCAACCGAATATTTCCAAATGGGTATATAGGGAGGCAAGGATCGATGGAATGGCCAGCACGATTTCCTGATCTAACATCATTAGACTTCTTTTTATGATGATATGTCAAAAATATTGTATAGACATACATATTTATAGACTGAGCTGATTTAAGAAGACGAATAACGCTTGCGATTAGATCGGTAACGCCTAAGATACTAAGTAACATTAGAAGAAATTTCTATTTAAGATTAAGGTGTCGCCAAGACGTTCACTGCGAGCATTTTGAACATGTACATTCACTTTAATATATTTTTTGTTTTTTACATTATCACGAAGTAAACAGCATCACTTATTAGATTTTCAATGCGTTGTAGGAAATTTCTGTACTCGAATAATTCCTTTACTGGGTCTTTTTGCAATATATCTGAAGACACTTAATACTTACGAAATTGTTAAACATAAGTTAAACAATATTGTATATGAAATATGTCAAGAGTATTCTGAGGAATCCAAAAATTAAATAATATATAGGGTGTTGTATTTGAAATAAGAAAGTTGTATTAGCCACTGTTGGCCACTGTCTCATACAGACCGTATGACTGTCTGTATGAGAAGATTTTATTGCAAAAACCGCGCAACTAAAAATACCAATCGATGTGTCCGAGTGCTTTTTTGTACACGCCTCCATTTATTTATTATCGAATTTATTCCATTGGGCTGTTCCACTCTATATATGAGGCATACACTAACAATTTTGGACAGAGCCATCTAGCGGAAGTTACACGACTTCCACAAATATAATTTTCGTAAACTTTGACATTTCTTAGGATAAATAACATTGACAGATTAAAATTTCATCTCGTGATTTAGCAGCATTAAATTTTCCAAACAATCGTCTTAGTGAAAAAATTGAAATTCCTCGTAAAAACTTGTGTGCAAGGATTTTATATGATTTTAAAGATAGTCTAACTAACAATAGTACACTACTTTCAATATTCTGAATAGTTGCCACCCAAAACCCATTAATGATTTTTTTTCAACCAATGGGTTCATCTCGATGTTATGTATCTCCTTAATTACTTTATTGCTTCCAGAAAATCCCCTATTGTGGCATTCATTGTCTTACAATACTTCAAGTCAACTTATGTAACGTCTAAAATAATGTAGCTAGTTCGTTACCCCCTCTACATAGTGGTAGATGGTATGTGGTATGTAATACATAAAAAATCCTTACCTATCTTCTTTTGCTGCTCTAGAATAATATGCACGACCGCGAATGGCAGCATAAAATGAGTATGCTTCATTTAGATAATTAGTTTCACTAGTTCTCAAGCTAAAAGTAAACAATTATATTGACATAGAGAAATTGACATTAATATACAAATAATCGTATAGAAAGTATTAACCAATTTAGAAAAAAAACATAAATAATTGGAACAAAGCAATAAAGTTAGGTAGAAACAAAATTAGGCATGATGTCTAAATCAGTAGTAGCCATAAGTCTATTCCACATTATTATTTACCTAAAAATATTTAATAATTAAACGAAGACGGGATCTGCAAAACAATATATCGGAAATGAGTACATTATCAAAATAAAAAGCTAGAAACGATCATTTTAGACATACAAAATACATGATACCTGTCGTATTAGGTAGTCAATCAAAATAATAAACAAAAATACAGATGAATACCCATAAAGGGAAAATCATATGGAAAGTTCAGTTATATAAAAATACTGTAAAGAAGTTGAAGAAATCATAAAGGTTGATAAACATTTATAAAATATGTTAAATTAATAAAGTCTTTTTACACTGTTAAATTTGACAAAGCATTTATCATTTACAAAAGTTCAAAAAATATTGGGAATTGAGATACCTTTGAAACATTTGACACTGGCACCTCCGGCAAATTTTGAAATATCTTTCCTTCGAAACACTGAAGAAGCAATTATAAATTACCTGAAAATCTGACAAAAATATAAAACTAAAAATAATTACTTTAGACAGCAAAATAATTGATATCAGCCAAGAAAAAGAAAGATAGAGAAATACAGATGAATACCTACAAAATACAAATCTTATGGAATGCAATAAAAACATCAAAAAGAACAAGAGAACATTCTAAATTCATCAAATAATATTATGGTATATCCAATAGTAGATAAGAACGCACGAATCATAGCACAGGAAGATGATGTAAACATAGATTGCACGCAACGATAACATTGTTCAAGTCATTCTCCTGTTTAGAAAGATTCACCAAGATAGAACTCGAGGTGAATTTTGATAAAACCAAATACATACCAACCAACATTGGAGAAGCCATCCAAATTATCATAAGCGTGAAAAATTATACAAAATGTCTCTAAAATCAGACATATTTACCAAGGAAACTAAATGCCGGATTTATATAAACCTGATCAGACCAGTTGCCACCTATGGTTCAGAAACCAGGGTACTGACAAAGACGATACAATTCGAATTATATGAAGCTTTACTGAGAATCTAATGTGGTGAAGCTGATTTTAACTTAAAAGACTGAGATGGATGGTTCGTAGTGGAAGGAACGCTTGGAGTTCAGCAGGAATCAAACCAACAACACATGGTTAAAAAAGCGACCCAAGGGAGAGCTAGAAACTAGAAACTCTAGAATGAAAGCTAGAAATAGGAATTAATGAAGAGGATTAATTGAACAGGCCAATTCCCAACCTAGGCTCTTGCACAAATTAGTATTTGAATTCATTTTTAAAATATTTAAAAAAAAACTTGATTGAGGCAAGTGGCCATAGCAAGTACGATTATTAAATATGTCGCACCCTCAGTGCAAGACTGCAGTAAAGTCAGAATAAGTAAGTTTTCGAGATAAAGACGATTTTGTTTATTTGTGCTAATATCGGTCAAATAAGACACAAGTTTTAAGAAAAATTAACATTTAATTTATGATTTTGCATGCTTTTTAGCTATATTTACATTAACCAAAAATAGAAATTTAAATAAAATAATATTAAGTTAATAATAAGTTAAAAAGTTACAACACTTTTGCACGGAGAAAATTGTAAATGTGGACACATTTTTTAGGTATTGTCCTCTTCTCGTATATGATCTTGGGTCAAAATATTTTTATAAAAACTATGGTGGGCTTCTGGTATCCTACCCGTATAGGCATAAGTATACCAAATCTTTCTTTTTGGCCATCCGAATTTTTGGCTGGTTCTTGTAGGCAGGTTTTGTCCTCAAAAGCGCGAACTAGTACGCGCTCGCGACGCATTGCCCCGCCCCCCCATTTTTCCTATTGGTTCCTGACCTAAGATATCCCTAGTTTATCGCTACACTTAGTGTGTATAAAAAATAGGCGGCAATTTTCCAGTCTACCAGGTCCAGTCCTTCAACGGGCTCTCCGAGAGCTTCGTGCTCTCGGGGCTCTGCCTCTCTTTTTAGCTTATCCATATACTTAACTCTGTGGCTGAGATTTGATTTCCACACTATTTGGTGTTTTATTTCGACTAACTAATTTAAGTCATGTTAAGAAATATTCTTTGCCTTTATCAGGCAAGTCTCACGAATCTGAGAATCCAGATGCCTATTTCGACAACTTCGTATGTCATGTAAGAAATAGCTCGTGTTTTTCAAAGGCGAGCTCTTCAGAAGAAAATTTTCACAAGTCTAATATCCAGCTAAATGAGACTTGGTAGTATATGGTTGCTTTATCCGTTGACGTCTCCGAAGCCCCTCTACAGAGCACCCGTAGAGCAATAGAAGGATTATTAGACAGCTATTTGTTCCCACCGCGGACAGTTTCAGTGCACTTCTCGTATAGTATGTGTACTCCGTGATGATTTTTTTAGATTAAAAGAATTCTATAGTTCGTCATCATAGTTGTAATTAAAGAAAATTGTGTGCGTGTATATCTTTTCTACATTGCAGAATTTTTATATCTGTCCCACTTCACATTTTCTTTATTTTGATCAATTTTATAGTTGTTTCCCAACAGAAAGGAAAACATGTTTTAAAATCAATGAAGTCCTTTGTTTTCCATTTCCCGGACTATGTAGGGTGAACCACTTTTTTTGCTACATTTCACTATAGTTGCCCATTGAGTAGCAACATAAATTGGACCGCTCTTCAGACTCTTTCTTTTGCCGGCCCTATTACTGAGTGCATGTTGTCACCAGCAGCGTTTTGTGTCTGGCCTGGATTACGTAGACACGCTGTATATTAAAATTAACCACGACAGATTATATATGATATATATTATATTTAATAACAAAATATCTTACTATTTTTTCTGCTGCCTTTCATTGCTACTATATCGAAACCATTGCAATGTTAAGTGCAAAACTGTTGTAACTCTGTTATATTAGAATTACAAGTTTTTGCACGGAACTTATGTACAAAAACGCAAAATAGTTAAACTGTGTTGTTGTTGTAATATTTAGCCGGTTAAGCATTTGGAAAGTTACTAAAGTTTTACAGGGGATCAGATATGCATGTTTACAATCGAATTCCATAATTACTTCATTTTCATAAAATTTTGAGTTACTGCAGTCTTGCTCTGAGGGTGCGATGTGTATAGTATTGCATATGTTTTGAAGAAACAATATTTGAAAACGAAAACGGTTTATCAGGGCATTATATCTGTACTAATTTAGCTTCTAAATGGAGAAGTTTGGAAGGATTCATGCTGGAAATAACTTGGAAACGGGGGTTAGGATACATAATGAGAATGGTAGATAGCCGATGGATAAAGAAAACTAAACGAAGTATAGAATGACCACCACACGATAGGTCGACTATTTTAAACAAAAACTGGATGGAAGCGGTGCAAAAGAGATAGAAGTTTGAAAATAAGAAAGATATTATATTCAGGAGGAGACGTTCGAGGCTACATGATTATTGATGAATTAATGAGAATTAAATTATTGGACAAAAGATTTCATTAAAATGATTGAATCATCAGTTTTATTGATTGGAATTTTCTAAGTTAACATATTAAGTGGTATCACAAAAAATGGAATAAATCACGTAGGTATATCATAACAGTATAAAAATGTCAGAAATCTCATAAAGAAAAAAACGAACTGCTTCTAAATCGATACCTATAATATTATATATATCTATATATTATATATATATTATTTATATTATATTTCCATAAATTTTTATTACAAAATTCTGTGTAAAAGGTATATTAATATAAAAATCCTATCGGGCTACATCAACGAAAGTTTTCGGAATTACTATTCCATCATCAGTGCTGTCTCGATTTACATGATTGAAGCCACTAAATTTGGGGTAAAAAACCCTTTTAAATGTAGTTAGATTAACTTTATGTTAATCCTCTTGATATTAAAAAACTAGAATTTTAATAATGTTTATAAACGGAATTTGTCACATGGTAAACGTAGGACTTCACTGGGGTTGCTAGTCCTTAGATCGAATTGTCTGTGAGGTCGAAGCCATAATCAGTTGATTCAAACATGTAAATCCAGATAGCACTAATGATGGAATAGTTATTTCGAAAACGTTATGTGATATAGTCCGATAGGGTTTTTATATTAATATACCTTTTATAAAGGAATTTTTAAATAAACTTTTTTTGTGATAAATCGTATACACACCATCTACAGGAATTCAATTTCCTTGTGAATAACCATATATATTTATATTAACACGTATACTTACTAATAATGATAATACAGTTGACCAATTTTGGACGCTATTTCCCCTATCTGCCACCGTTTTAACCCGTATTTTGTATCTAGAATTTGACGATGCTGCTGTTGAAATTTCCATAATTTTGTGTAAATATCAAAAGTTCTGCCAAAGTATGCTTGCCACTGTTTATGGCCATATTGAGGCAAATCCCTACAATAAAACAAAAAAATATGTGTGTGTTATAGTCAAATATATAATTTAGTAATAATAACCTAGGATAAAACATAGTAAGTCTTACAATTTCATCTATGGTTAAAATATTAAAATTCGTGTATTTACTAGCTTTTTATACTAGAAATCCGCTAAGCCCTTTTCTTGTCCACCACTTTCCTTACTAAAACCATAATAGATAATTAAAATATTTTTTCGGAATATTAATTAAGTGTAATACGTATGAGATCTGCCAGATATATACCTATTGGTACAAAAATTTCCACTTCCGTTTTTGAGATGACTCGTAAGTTTAAATTAGTACTTTATGTTTTAAGACCCCACAATGATATATATGGATCGAAAAGGTCTTTCGTCTGAGAACGAAAATCTAAATATGTACTGTCCGGTTGCGATTCTGACACACCGGAAAAGACCTAGAAACGCGCATAAAACGCCAAGATTAGAGAAAAACTGACGACCGGATTCGTGATCAGCATGACAAAATTAACTGCCAAGATGATATCCATAGTCCGAACATTTGAATGAACTAAAAATTGCATATCCGGTTTTGAGGTCGACTTCCGGTTTCGTTTTTAATTAAAAAAGTAAAAAGTAAAAGTTTACATAATCTCCCGGTGCCAAGCAAAAGTTTTTCAGAAATTGGAGACATTGTAACAAAAAACATTGTTTTCGACGAAATATTTCGTGGTATTTAATACACTTTTTACTTGCATTATTATTGATGAATGTATGTATATTCTTGCTTATATTGTTTGTATTGATCTCTTAATTTTTCTCGCAAAATAAAAATTTCTTTAAAAAACTCGATGTCGAAGTTGGTCCGCTAGTCTAATATTTATACATCTAATAAATACTAGACAGTAGAGGTGGTAGGATACGCATCAGAACAAAATCAAAATATGTTTGCGCCCCCCTGAGACGACAAAAAACGGTCGTAGTCTTCCAACAATTAAAAATTTTCGAGAACTGTTTTTAGTTCTACTTTTTATTTCATTCTTGACCGAACTAATAACATTAGTTCATATTCCACTGAGGCTAGTAATTTATTTTTGTCTCCTACATCTTATCTTTGCCATTATTATCACTTCTGCTTTTCCTTTTTACAAATAAAAAAAACTTTGTAAGATCGTGACAACAAATGGGGAAAATAGTTAAGTGAAAATAGAGTTTAAGTATCTAAATCAACTCATCTGAGACAAGCATGAACAAAAAATAACCAGCAATAGTGTTCAGAATCTTTGCAGAACAAAAGTGGTTGAAACCCAAAAATTCTGACATAGATGTATATAAAATAGTGAAATCAATAGTCACTTAAGGTTCAGTTGCCTAGGGAGGTAAAACCATCTAAGCACGATCAGTAATCTTGCTATGTTTTAAGTCTAACTTTGGTATGCATAATAAAAAATCGAAAGAACAGTGGATCTTAAATTATTCAAATCATTGGGAAGACTTATAAGGAATTAGACAATAAAAAATACTCTAACGAACTAATAATAATCGTAGAATATACATATTAGATTCGTTTAAATAAAAAGGACTACCTATTCTTAAACAGGAACTATTAGGAACTAATTGTCCGACTAGTAAAACACCTAAAAACTGTTAAGTTGGCAGAATACAGATTTTGTGAGTTAGAAGATAAAACCTATACACTATATACTCTTAAAATGCTCGCATCAAACTCTATTTTCTTTACTAGATTTTCATCAATCAATACTGCAAATAAAAGGGCCATACCGAACGACTATGAGCAGTTAAACGATATGCTATGTAACCAGTACATATTTCGTTTCTTTCTTCGTCCAGGTACCATCTTTTGCTGCAACGATTGTATTTATTTATCATCTATTAGCTCGACAACCATTTTTGGGGTTTGGTCTGATTTTTTATTTGGTTATATCATTTTCTATTTGCTCTATATATCTCAGCGGTCTTTCTCTTGTTTTTTTCCTACTAGTACTTGTTTGATTTTTTTGTTTGGTATTTTGCCATCTTTCATCTCAATTTTTCAACTTTTAGCTTTTTGTTTTTTGACCATTTTTTTCTTTTTCTTTTCCCATTCTTTTCAACACCTCCTTATTAGTAACTCTGCCAAATCCTGATATTCTCAGAGTTCGTCTGTTCAGATATGAACAATGAGAATTCATGGTACCAACATTTCAAGAGTTAATACATCATATTAATTCTATTTCTACTTTAAAGTCCAAACTTTGACACCGTAAAAAGATGTAATAGAACACGTAACATTTAATCAAACGAGTCTTGAGGTTTAGCGATAAGTCATCCCACGACATAAAACTGCCTTTTTATCTTATAAAATCTGCTCGTGTCGTTTTCTATTATTGATATGACCTCTGCGGAGTAGTCGTTATTTTTAGTTATTAGTTTTTCCCGAAAAACATACTTCTTTACTTTTTGTATCGGTTTTGCCCCAATGCTTAAGTTTCATTTTTAAATTTTATTTCGTACTATTAGGCATGATCTTTGTCCATTATTAATTGTTAAGAGATGATTCGTACTCCTGACCTTCTTCTTCTCTTCTTCTTCTTCTTCTTCCTATGCCGTCCCCATTAACGGAGGTTGGCGACCACATTTTTAAAAGCTTCTCTGTCTTTTGCAACGTGGAATAATTCGTCTACAGTCATGTTTGTCCAGTCTCGAATATTTCGCAGCCATGACTTCCTCTTTCTACCTATTCCCTTTTTGCCATCGACTCTACCCTGCATGATGACCTGCAGAAGACTATATTTATTATTTCTTAGTATGTGTCCAAGGTATGCAGTCTTGCGTACTTTTATCGTTCTCAACAATTTTTTGACTCGACCCATTCTTCTCAGCACTTCCTCATTGGTGACCCTGGCAGTCCATGGATTCTCAACATTCTCCGGTATATCCAAAGTTCAAAGGCTTCAATCTTTTTAACTATTTGCGCTTTTAGTGTCCATGTTTCTACCCCGTACAATAATTGCGACCAGACTAACATTCAACAAACCTCAGTCTCAGCGCAATATTCAGATTTTTGTCACAGAACAATTGTTTGAATTTTAAGAACGCTGCCCTTGCCATTTCTATTCGTACCCGGATCTCTTGGTCTGGATCTAATTCTGTGTTGATGTAAGCTCCCAGATATTTATATTTTGTCACTCTCTCTATTTGCTGTCCACCAAGAGTTAGTTGTTCATTATTTATTGGACTCCTTGATACTATCATAAATTTGGTCTTATCTGTGTTGATGTCAAGTCCCATTTGAATGCATTCACTATTTATTGCATCTAGTAAAGTTTGTAGATCTTCTATACTCTCAGCCATAATTACCGTGTCATCTGCAAATCTCATGGTGTTTATGATTTCTCCACCAATTCTTATTCCCTCTTTTCTTTCCCATAAGGCTTTTCTGAATATGACCTGTGAGTACACGTTGAAAAGCGTCGGAGACAAGACGCATCCTTGCCTAACCCCTCTCGCAATCGGTATATTATTTGTTTCTATATCGTTCACCTTTACTACTGCTTTCTGGTTCCAGTATATAGCCTTAATAAACTCAATGTCTTTTTTGTCTAAATTGATGTTTTTTAATTCATCTATTAACTTCATATGCTGCACTCGGTCAAAGGCCTTCCTAAAGTCTATGAAGCATACATATGCACTCTTGTTATATTCCCGACATTTCTGCAAGAGTACCGTCAACGCAAATAATGCCTCTCTTGTACCCATGCCTCCTCTGAAGCCAAACTGAGTTTCATCTATCTGTTCCTCACATTTCTTATAAATTCGGTTTTGAACAATTTTCAAAAGAATCTTTAAAGGGTGGCACATTAGGCTTATCAATCTATATCATTACATGATTTGGGATTGTTTGTTTTTTGGGTAGAGGTAAAAATATCGATTTAAGCCATTCCTCCGGATGTTGCCCTCATACATATATGTAGTGTTTGCGAATTCGGGGTGAGTCTCTTTATATTACCGTCCATCAAGGACTATATTCTGATATTGATATTGCCGGTAATTATTACTGTATCGTCTGCGATATCGAATATTATTGATCAGTATCTCGTTGACTTCAATGCCGACCGTTTCATTTTCCAAAGCTTTTTTTATAATTACATACTTTCAAATATATATTAAGAAGTAGAGACGAGAATATACATCCTTTTCCTACACTTTTTTTTGCTTATAGCTTTTTTTTAACATTGTCTGTACCCATGTTAATAAGCTGCTGAAATACTTTTCTGTTAGTACCTATATGAAACAATCCTTCTACTATTTGACCTGTTTACTGTCGAATGTTACGTAGGTAGGGTGTTCATCAGTTTTTGCTGTTTATGTATGGATTCTAACACACATATTTAGATGCGTGTGCCACACATGAGATTTTCAGCATGCTACAGAAATATTACAGCTCGAATATTTTATATGTAGATTCTTTACTTTGATGGCCCAGGTTTGAGATTCATAAAACAAAGCGAATTAGACGTAGCACTTTAATACTTAGACGTGTGTTGAGCGAGATACTTCTATTGCACAATGTCTTAGAACGCCAGTTAATGAATATTTGAGTGCCAGCTTTATCCCAATCGAGATACATTCCCGTTGCTCTCAAATTTACAGTTAATCCAGATATTTAAAGCCACAGTGCCCTGTCCAGTGTTTTGTCTTCTAGTTTTATTAATTATTGTTAAATATTTGTTTAAATCTACAAGGAGAACTATAGGTATGACACCAATTTATCTGTCAAGCTAAAAAAGCATAGGGTGAAATAGTTAGACACATTCAACATTCAAATGATACTCAAATAATATGAAGGATCGAAGTTCTTTATGGAAGTAGTAGACCAAGAAGAAAGAATACTGATATTACACAGTTAGATAAGACATGTTTGTGAATAGGATTAATATTGGTATTACTCCAAGATGAAACTTATATGAGAAATTTAATCAGTGAATGGTAACGAATTAAAATGGACGAGATAGTCAAAAATATCAATAAAACACTTTCTATCTTCCTTCGATACAAAAAAATAAGAAAAAAGACAATACCAAAGAAAATACTAATGCACCAATATGTTTTAATATTATTATTGAACAAAAAATAGATAAATATATTAGAAACACAAATCGTGTAGCAAAAGCCCATATTTGTCCAATAGCAATGAGAAAATCCAAATTAGGTGAAAAAAAAACAACTCTCATTAGACAAATTGCTTTGCTTATTACGCGCTAGACATAACTTTCTTTATTAAAAAGACAATTATCTAAAAAAAAATATTCTTTTAAAAAATTTAAAAAATTCAGATTGAAAATTTTTATAAGTCAACGTTATTTCGACATGCTTAGAAGATTTCTTATATATATATATATATATATATATATATATATATATATAATATAATATTTATATATATTATATATATATATATATTAGTGAGTTGTCACAGTCTCTGCGCCTCTCGCATTTCGATCGCCATCTCGTGTTTCGACCGCCATCGTTTTCTGTCCATTCATTCGTCTTCTTTGATGGCTTCTTTCTCTCATTATGTGCCGTATATTCCCAGGGCAACTAAAGGGCCTTCCCCGATTTATCTGCTTCGTTTGTTGTGGTATGTAATATTAAAGCTTTCGTTCGGTCATCCTAGCATTCCATTCATTCGCTTCACGTGACTCATACCACACTAGTTGCCTGGTTTCAATTCTGTCTGACACTGAAATATACAGGATTGGTCCTCGCCTAATAATCTTTCATTCCTGATATAAACTTTTTGACTTCACCACCTGCTCTCCTTAGAAAAATCCCATTTCTTACTACTTCTGTTCTTTTTCTCATGATCTTTCAAACTTCTGCCCACCTTATGTCATAATAGGCTCTCTACCAAGGTTCGATAGATAATCAATTTCGTTTCTTTTGTCTACATCTCCTTTAGACCATAGTAAAGAAGTTTTGACTGTTAACCGTATCTTTTTTTTCCTTCTGCGTTCTGGTTTTCGATGTTTCTTTTGATAGGTGCCTTCTTTAGGACACTTCTAGATCCGAAGATATTTATATTTCTTTCATGATTTTTGTGTTTCTTAACTTCGAACTCTGTCATCTGTCTTCAATCCATCGTGCGCTCTTATTTAGAAAACCTGTCTCTTGACATATTCATTTAAAGATGTTTCATCTTCTTTTCTTTAGTCTTTCTAAACATGTAGTCCATGTCCGTCCTCATCATTCGCTGACGACATCGTGATTCATATGTGACAAAATCACGTTGTTACACATTTTACCCCACCGCCTATGTTTAATTCCCATTCCAGATACTTGTTTCCTCACACTGCTCTAGCAATGATTGAATCAGTAAATATATATGATATAATCTGATATAATAGTATATATATATATATCACTATGATAGTAATCTATATATATAAATATATACTAATATATCATATTCTATATATATATATATATATATCTATATCTATATATTATATATCTTATCTATATATATTATTATATAATATGAGAATTAATGTTTCTTGGGTTTAGGATTCAATAAAGATATGTTACATGTGGAACTAGATTTTATTTTCCATTGCAAATCAAGCAACGTTTCGGCTGGAAACCCTTGCCTTTGTCTCAGATTCCTAATATGTGTAATATATAATAAGGACCAACAGATATTTTAAAATATGCTATCATATATATATTGACTTACCAAACACGTAAAACCGTGACACAGAAAAAAAAAAAGTCAAAACTACAACTATATATATACTATATATATATACTCACCCGGCCATTATATATATATTATAAGTTATATATATATAATATATATAATATATAGGACAGTTTTTTTCAAAGGTACCTTAGATCTTGGCAGGATTTTTTTACAAAATTAAAATTCTTTAGTGATTTTTATACATCAGTTATAGTTACAGTTACACCAAATTTGCTTGGTTTTTGGTAATTTCTATTTTTTAAGGTTTTAACAACTGTTTATAGGAAATAGTGCGTTTTTTTTGCATTTATTGTTTCTCCTTTTTCTTTTTCTTTAATCTCACATCTGGTTTAGATGTTAGCGATCAACAAGGATATCATGTTTTTGTTTACTGCTCTTTGAAAAAAATTAGCTGAGGTCATTACAAACTAACTCCCCGTCCGATCCCTTTTGCCAAAAAGCTTACGTTGTTTCAATAGGTTAAGCACTTCTTTTTCTATAAGTGCATTGCATCAGTAGCCGGGGCTTCAACTCTATATACTAGCACCGGAAGAACGTAGCATCTCACTATCCTCATCTTGGTCTCTAAACTCAGGTCACTGCCACCTGTGCACCTTGTAATTTACATTCTTAAGTTAATTTCTTTCGGATGTTCTTACTGTGAGTTAAGGGCAGTTTTGAGGTAGCTGAATCTGTCGACTTTCTCTATCTCTTCATTAGCGGCGATTAGCGCGCCGGGATCTAAATTTGTGTGGCTGATAACCATGGATTTGGTTTTCCTAAGCTGTTGTACTATATTTACATAATATTATATAAATAATATTATATATACTATTGAAAAGAAATGGCGATTAATTAAGTACGACTAATAATAAACCAATTTTATAAATATTGTTAAGGACTAGAGATGGAATTTCTATGGACACCAGAAACAAGTATGGCGATTCATAAGACAACAAAGAAGCGAAATGAAAGAACTAGTTGAAATAAAACACCATACAAGAGGATACATGGGTGGCCTTCCTGACAAAATGAGAAAACTATTTACCAGAACGCCAAATATAATAAACTGAGGAAAAGACCGAAATCTCCCACAGCCGATGTAAAAGAAGGAATAAACAAATTAAAAAAACAGAAAGTCACCAGGAGCAGATCAAATACCAAATGACTCTTAAAATATGGAGGTGGATTACCTTGTACACAACTGCAACTTCTTATTAATAAAATAATCACCACGAACAGAATACCAGATGAATGGAGGAGAGCGATCATGGTGATGTCTCTTCAAAAAAGGAGATAAGAAAGACCCCAATAATTA
Source organism: Diabrotica balteata (assembly GCA_918026665.1). Lineage (NCBI taxonomy): Eukaryota > Metazoa > Arthropoda > Insecta > Coleoptera > Chrysomelidae > Diabrotica > Diabrotica balteata. The sequence goes on from OU898278.1 coordinate 136,305,000, forward strand.
TCGAGCAATAAATCTTTTAAATTCAACACTCAAATTGACAACAAGAATAATAGCGACAAAAATAAACGAACAAATATCTCTGCAAGAGGAACAGCAAGGATTTCGGATAGGAAGATCATGCACGGATGCAGTTTTTGTAATAAGACAAATAAAAGAAAAGTCGCTGGAATACAACAAACCAGCATATATGTGTCTGATAATTTGAAGAAAGCGTTTGATAGAGTGAGAATTCGGGACGCGATACATTTATTATATGAAAAGGGAATATCACTGGATTTAGTAAAAACAATGAGAATATATATATATATATATATATATATATATATATATATATATATATATATATATATAGATCAAGCTATGGTAAGAATGTAAAGGAAAACTATCGCAACCTATCAAATATGAACTGAGCATTAGACAAGGAGATTCGCTGAGACTCATTAATATTTAATCTGATAATGGATGAAATCATAAGAAAGTAAAAAAGAGGTATAGAATGGGAGAAAAGGAAATAAGGATAATATGCTACGCCGACGACGCCATAATAACAGCCGAAAATGAAGATGACCTACAAAGATTAATTAAAGAATTCGAAGATACGGCGCTCATATACAACATGGTGATCTCAACAGAGAAAACTAAAGCGATAGTGATATCAGCGGAACCGAGACGATGTAAACTAGTTGTAAATAACAAAATAATAGAACAAGTGATGGAAACTGAATACTTGTGAATAAAACTGTCAAACTACGGAAAAGTGGAAGAAGAAGTACAAAAACAAGTGAACATGGCAAACAGAGCAGCAGGATGTCTCAACAACACAATCTGGAGAAACAAATACCTCACAACGGAAACGAAAACCAGGATATATAAATCAACAATAAGACCGATAATGACGTACACAGCGGAAACAAGACAGATACGGCGAAAACACAAAGACTGCTGGAAACAACAGAAATGAAAGTATTACGAAAAATAACAAACCAAACGCTAAGAGACAGAGTAAGAAGTGAGGAAATACGGGCGAGATTTGGTATAGAGGAAATGAATGCGTGGACCAAAAGAAGAAAAGTGGAATGGAATTAACATATCGAAAGAATGACAGAAAATAGAATAGTACGAATAGCAAGAGACAAATCGCCAATTGGAAGAAGATCATTGGAATGACCGAGGAAAAGATGGTGAGACAACGTCAATTGTGGCTAAAAACCTAAGTAAAATAGGCATTAAGCCTATTTATAAAGTAGGAAGAAGAAGAAGATAAATATTGTTGTATAATTAAATCAATTTATAAGATATAGTAATTTTCTCAACGATCATACACAATTTAGGATACGAAAATAAATGTAATTTTTCAGTTCAACCCAATACTATGTAAATTAGCAGCGTACTTTACATATACAGTGTGTTCTAAAAGTAACGCATAAAATTCGTTATTTTGTTTCTGATAGGTTTTGCAAAAAATACGAAAAGATCGATTTTTATTTTTAAATTGTCATTTTTTTGTTGCACACCTAATGTATAATTGAATGCACCCTATATTTAACTAAACAAATGAATAGTCCTTTTAAAGACAAATTCGGAGATGAAAAATAATTTGATATTTCAATAGGACCGTACTTTTTTGTATTATGCTTTACTTGTTCATCAATATTTAGACCTACATGTTCAACGGTATTGAATTGGAAGAAGAGGCAGTATCGAATGGTCCCCTCAGTCACCAGATTTATCTACCCTAGATTTATTTTTTTGAATACCGGAGTCACCACATTTTTAAATATTTACGTCAGCGAATTGTCAACGAAAGCCACGAGTCACTCCGCAATGCTCCGAATGTGAAAGAACGTTTCGAACAAACCAGTATATTTGTATGGATGCCAGAGAGCATTAGTTTCAACATTTAAACAACTAAGAAATAAGTAATCAGCTAAAAATAATAATTTTAAAACGTATTTTTTAATACATGAAATATATTATTGGACCGAATTTAAAAATTTAAATACTAATGTATATTAAACTGTAAGTGCTTTAAAATGATATCTCATCTCAACCTCATTGCCATTAACAACTCTTGGGGTGATTTTTACCCTGGTTTAGGGGCCAAAGTAAACTTTAATCAAACCTAAGAAATCGATGTGTCGCTGGGTTTTTCAAAAATGTCGCAGTTCCTAGTAGTACCGCTGATTCATTTTAGTCCGCCATCCTTTATTGTAAGTTATACTTTGTAACTCTTCCATATCTAATGTTATTTTGTGCTACAACCTTTGGTAACATAAAGATTATAAAACTTATAGCAATATTATAAAGTCATATAAAAAAGTATACAAAACATTTTCAAACCATAAACAGAACATTGTGCTATTTTAATATGTATACAGCTAAAATCATTTTAATTTTTAAAATTAAATGCATTTATTATACAATATGAATGTATGTATGCATTAGGTAATTTCATTACAAAGAAACCGATAGAACGGAGTACCAAAATATCTGACAAAATTCTTGAACTTAGTGTTAGAATATGAGAAGAGAAATGCCTTTTGGTCCCAAATTCAAGAAGAATTGAATCAACAGAAAGCTATGACTAAGTTTCAAGACTTTAGGAAGTTTTTCCTTCAACAAGAAGAAAAGCCGTAAGAATATAAGTAGAGCAATAATTGTTCTTTTCTTCAATATAACTCTTTCTTACACCAAGAGGAACCTACACACATGAACCAAAACTCTAGAACTTTTTATCCAAGTAAAAGAAAAGGAGTAAAAGAATAATTACAGCAAGATGACCTATTGACCTCAAATTCAATAGAGTTCTTACTTACACCACAAGAAAATTATGTACCAAGTTTCACGATTCTAGAATTTTTCTGTCAAAAAAGGGAAGACATAAGAATATCAGAAACAAGAAATATATTAATCCTTCATTGATCAGAGTTCTTCTTTGTACCAAAAAGGATCTATGTACTGAGTTTCAAGAATCTAGTACTTTTCTTTTGATTAATAAATAGGAAAGGCAAATAATATGCAAACAAGAAGAAATATACCAAATAACTTCAAATTCAATAGAGTTCTTCATTACACCACGAATCTGACACTAAGAGGAGGGTCTGTACCAAACTTAAAGAGTCTAAAACTTTTCTTTTAGAAAGACGGGAAGCACGAGCATATGAGAAGAAAACGATCTATTGACATCAAATTCAATAGCGTTCTTCCTAACACTAAATGGAACGTTTCTGTCAGTTTTAAAATTCTCAGATTTTCACTTCTGACTCACATACCGTCAGATGGAATGACGGGCAGACAGATTGATAGACAGGCAGATAGACAGACGGGCAGAAAGACGGACAGACAGGTGAACATATAGACGGATAGATATACGGGCAGACAGTTTGAGGTAAACGAATAACAACACTACTTCATTAAATATCTGTTGGGTCTTTAATATATGTATTGTACTCAGCGGTTTCAAATCTGTATTTTACATTCTAGAAAATAAGTATTTATACAATAATTATTCTAGAATATACAAAACACGGGCCTTACATATGGTCTTATTAGGAAATATAAAGGGAATACATAAAAATTCTTAACAATATTCTTAATCAAATAAACCTATGTCAAAATCTTCATATTAGAAAGGCAAATTCGTCACTGAAACCTTTATCGTGAGTTAAATTAAAATATATTGTGAACATTTCGAAAATAGTTTCTTTAAAGGTTATTATATGCAGTATACTTAGTACAAATAGTTACAATAATCTACAAGAATAAATGAATGAACATTAATAAAACAGTAAAAAGAGTTTTCAGCAACTTTATAAACAATTTAAGAAAATTTAAGTTACACAAAAGATTTAAATTGCAAGAAAATGATTACTTAACTCTCACCATGTGGAAATTTGGAATTATTGAAGACATTTCCCAGTTTTTCAATGAAAAATCCAACATTAATGTATGAATAAGACATAGTAATTATTAGTTAAAACCGCACACTTAGCAACAAAACCTCCAAAACAGTCGATAGAGTACATAATTACAGAAACTCGTCTTACCTTAAACCATTGAACAGTTGTTTAGATTTTTCTAGTAAATGAACAAATTCCATCACAATTTTTCTCTCATGCTCGTCCATATTCGCCATACCGACCATTTTTATTTAAAATTTTCCGTACTTCATATCTTGTAATGTTTCTAAATCGTGGAAAGATGGCAAGTTTGACGGGGCTTTAGTGAAATATCGAACAGCAGACATGATGCCTAGACGCTAGCACCGCGACGGTGCTGGCATATGCTCGAGGTGTCATCGTTACATTCGACGAGTTATTTCGGCGCAGGGTTAGTTGATATTGAGGCAGTGTTAAAATATCGAAAGTCCCTAGAAAACCATAGGTTTGCAAAAAATATGGATTTGTATGTAAAAATCTATAAACGGTTACAAGGAATATACATACACAAGAACGTATTTCGTCGAAGATGGTATCACCGTAAAGGAAAATAAAAACGGGATAAATTCTAAATTACGCCTAAAAAACTAGAAATCTATAGAAATACTAAAATCTATAGAATAACTAAGAAACCACAAATCCCCAGGCTGTGATGGCATCCCAGCAGAGTTATTTAAGCACGGTGGAGAGCAGTTCACCAAGATGATGCAAGAAATTGTTTGTAAAATTTGACCTGCGGAGCAAATGCCTGAAGAATGGAGCTTAGACTTAATTTACCCGTTACACAAAATTGGTAAACCAACTGGAATGCAATAATTACCGCGGAATAACTCTACTAAATACAGCATACAAGATATTGTCAAACATTTTGCACGAGAGATTAAAGCCTTATACCAAAACGTTTCTAGGAGAATATCAGGCAGGATTCAGGCGTGGACGTTCAACCATTATCCAGATCTTTATACTACGACAGATCCTCGAAAAAGCGCAAGAGTTTAACGTAGTTATGTATCACATTTTTGTCGATTTTAAAGCCGCATATAACAGTGTCTTACGACAAAGTCTTTACAACGTTATGAATGAGTTAGGAATTCCAAAAAAACTCATATGTTTGATAAAAGTGACAATGGCGAAGATGCTATCAGCAGTAAAAATTCAAAACGACTCGTCAACCCCATTTGACATATAGTTAATACATAGAGGGTTAAGGCAGAGAGATGCGATGGCGTATGGCCTTAGAAAAAGTTATACGAGACGTTAATTTAGATAGCAGGGAACAATATTTAATAAATAAGTCCAAATTCTACACGTGGACATTATAACAAGAACCAGGGTGAGAACTGCGGAAATCCTAACCGAGCTAGTAGCAACAGCAGAACGAATGGGGTTACATATAAATCAAAATAAAACCAAATTCACGGCGACTAACACAAACACAAGAGCTGGAAATGTTGACGCAGATTTAATTATCAATGGCCAAAACTTCGAAGCAGTCAAGGAGTTCATATATCTAGGGACATCGGTTAACCCAATAATAACACATCTGAGAAAATAAAAAGGCGAATATTAATTGCAAACAGGTGTTATCATGGTCTATCAAAGTATTTAGCTAACAAACGTCTGTCTCAACAAATTCGTATAAGGCTGTATAGAACACTGATAGTCCGCGTTCTCACATATGGATCAGAGGCATGGACAGTTTTTTTAAAGGTGTTAAATAAATAAATGTTTTTTGCCATTTTCTCTAAAGATCAATAAAATGTATCACTTTTATTCACAGTACATAGTTTTCTATTTGATTTTTGTTGACATCTGAAATAATAAAATTCTTTTGCTGATGCTTTTTCTATATTCGTTTTAGCCTGACTCTTGCACTGGCGACTAAATGGTTGTAATCAGATCTAATATCTGCTTCAGAGTATGTCATAATTCTACTGATGGAGTTCGTAAATCTTTTGTTTATAAGACTGAAAGAAAGAGGTAGGTGTGCAAAAAATCATTCAATTTGAGTTACTACTCCTCTATCCATACGCTTGTCAGCCACGCAGATTATTTTAATGCTGGCATCCGGAGAACAAACGAAGAGGGTTCCGTAACTATTAAACCGCTTGCATCAACTTCGTCTTTGTAGAAATTTGCCCTGCTTGTAGAAGAAAGTGGCTGTGCAGTCCACTATCGTGGGATGTGAAATAGATCTTACTGGTTGTACATACTCTATTCTTGAGGCCTTGTTCTTGTAGGGATGAATGAAAGAAATCATAATGCATCTGCTTAAATACTTTCACTGGATGCCACAGATCAACAGACAACCTCACAAGAAGTGTTGAACACTTGCATGATCCTTAATCTAACTGACTAGGTACGAGCTTGCTTGGGATTTAAAGGATTGGTCAAGATGGTTACAGGAAATCCGAAAAGTCAGATTTCAAGGCACTTAGAAGCATTCGTCCGAATATTTAATCCCTGCTGGATCCTGCAAGCTATCTTTAGTCTTTCTATATTCCGCCGAAATATCGTAGTTATCAATTTTCATGTTTTTTTGTTTCCGTGTATTACTGAGAACAAAAGCAAAATAAAAAGAACATACAGTACAGTTGAAGGATTCTCTGTACCAATATTGTACAAAACAGTCTAGGGATTTTCCGTAAAACATAAATAATAATTATTGATAACTAATTTTGACGATTATATGCATTTAATACAGATTTTTCTATATTCTTAAGTGTTTTAGTTTAGTTTGTATTTAAGAAACAAAACAGAATATTTTTTTACTTCGTATAAGAATTTTTAACAAAAGATATTTTATATTTTTTAAATCCTTGTGTAACGCTCATTATAGGTATCGTAACGGTACGAAAATGTAATAATTCGAGAAAAAAACCAACAAAAATTGGAAAACAATCGTATCTTTCGCACATCACCAAAATTTTTTTACCTTCACAAGTTTCTGTCAGATTTCACCCTAAAAACGTTATTTAGGTTACTTATTGAACAATTGTCATCACATCTCTAAGCTCAAATGAAACGAGTGTAAGGGACAAGGGCGCCAACTACGGCGGGTAGTGTGACTCATATATTCAGGGGTTGTCAGGAAGAAACATCGTTGCCAAGTAGACAGTGGTTGTACACCTGCCTACGTATTTTTTAATGTTTTGTTTCCATAAATAGCCTATATAAACCACATATCAATTTGATAATTTAAAAATAGGTAAAAATTTAAATTTTTATACGCAGTTAAATTTTATCACAATGATTTACATTTGGTCCTCTTTCAAATCTTCCTCTACCGGTTTGTTTTTGTATTACTATTATTGTGTGTTAGACTGTCATTATTTCGTATATTCACTGACTTCCTACAGTTCACGTTCTCGATCTTCTTGCAGATCTTCTCTATAAAATCCATTTTCATAGTCATATGCTTTCTTTGCCTATAGCTGTCCTCAAAAACTATCTGCACATTCCAGTTACATTGTAGTATTCAATATTGCAAAAAGCAACAAATAATTGTAACAATAAAACACTGAAAACTTTGTTTTTAAACTTCCACAAAATTTATTTTAAATCTTATCACTACAGCTGTTTCGGCTAATTGCCTTTCTCAAGTGATCTATTTTTGGCTTGGGTTTACAAATTTATAGTCTCCAATGAAATAGGTTGAGGAGGGGAGAACTGTTTGTCTCAAGTTGTCATTCAGAATTATATCTGTGTTTTTAATTTGTTGATTTCCATAGATTCTAACAAAGATAGCTTAAGGCCTTTATTTTGAATGTGAAGAATTTTAAATTTGTCATTAAAAGAATGATTATGATCTAGAAGGTGAAGTGCGTATGTCGAATCTGTTTTTCTATTTTTGAAAGCCCTTTTATGTTCTGCTATTCGTTTATCAAAGTTTCTACCAGTTTGACCGATGTAAGTTTTTGGGCAGTCGCCACATTGAAGTTTGTACACACCACTATTTAAGTGTTTTTTATTTTGCTCTTGTTATTTTAATATATTTGCCTAGGTTGTTATTTATTCGGAAAGCTGGTGTTATTCCTTTCTTTTTTATGTGTTTGGCAATTTTTGTTGTTATTTTGCCTGTATATGTAATCGAGCAGAAAGTACTGGGTTTTTTCTCTGGTGGTGGAAATACTAATTTCAGGGCTTTCTTGTGTAGTTTTTGATTTAACATTTTATTAATTTAAAAACTACACAGGAAAGCCCTGAAATTAGTATTTCCACCACCAGAGAAAGAACCCAGTACCTTCTGCTCGATAACATATACAGGCAAATTAACAATAAAAATTGCCAAACACATAAAAAAGAAAGGAATAACTCCAGCTTTCCGAACAAATAACAACCTAGGCAAATATATTAAAAATAACAAGATGCAAAAATAAAAAACACTTAAATAGTGCTGTATACAAACTTCAATGTGGCGACTGCCCAAAAACTTACATCGGTCAAACTGGTAGAAACTTTGATAAATGAATAGCAGAACATAAAAGGGCTTTCAAAAATAGAAAAACAGATTCGACATACGCACTTCATCTTCTAGATCATAATCATTCTTTTAATGACAAATTAAAATTCTTCACATTCAAAATAAAGGCCTTAAGCTATCTTTGTTAGAATCTATGCAAATCAACAAATGTAAAAACACAGATATAATTCTGAATGACCAACTTGAGACAAACAGTTCTCCCCTCCTCAACCTATTTCATTAGAGACTATAAATTTGTAAACCCAAGCCAAAAATAGATCACTTGAGAAAGGCAATTAGCCGAAACAGCTGTAGTGATAAGATTTAAAATAAATTTTGTGGAAGTTTAAAAACAAAGTTTTCAGTATTTTATTGTTACATAAAATGAATTTCCATCAAGTAACGGTCGAATCCATCAATTACAACAAATAATTGTTTGATGGCGAATTTGTATGTGACAGTTTGTGTCCTTTGTGACGAAAAAAGAGGATTTTTAGACAGTAAGCTTTGCTCGAATTACAATTCTAAAATTGAAGTAATTGATAAGCAGCTTGTCTCACAACCAGAGGCAAAGATCAGTGAGTTTAAATTCTGTTCTTTTGTAAAACCCCCGTTCCTGGCTACGTAATTAGTACTTACTAACACTTACCCTGAGCCAGCATGTTACACAAATGTGAGATCTACAATGGCTGCAGTACGAGCAGTCTATATTAAGTACAAATAACTTTTGAAAAAAAGGACATATTTGCCACAGCTATAAATATTTGTAAGATGTATTGATAACAACTTTGGTGTTATTAAAGAACAAGCTTTCGTGCATTCATTAAAGGAACGACAAAACGATCAAACATTTTTCGAGAATTTTAAGCAATTATCACGACTACCTAACTCAGAAGTGACAGGTCTTACAAAACCTTGCAGTTTTAACAGTATTGTGAAGAACAATAAATTAATTACTAATCCCAAAGATCTACTTCAACATTGGAGAAACTACACACAGCAACTATACGCAGACATAACTAGAAGAAACTCTGAAAGTGAGTATAAAAGTGAACCCTCCCTGAAACTGTTGAGTGAAGACAATTTAGACACCTTGAGAGATCTTTTTAATGACATTTATGGGTCCGGTCAAATACCACAGGACTGGCTTCAATTAACCTTTATACCAATCCCAAAAAAGCCAAACGCTAATAGCTGCGACCAATTCCGAATGATCAGCTTATTGAGTCAGGTCCTAAAACTCTTCTTAAAGATAATTCATACAAGAATATACAACAGATGTGAAAGAGACATTAGCCCCACAGAGTTCGGTTTCAGACAAGGATTTGGTACAAGAGAAGCACTTTATAGCTTAACTGTCCTACTTCAGAAATGCAGAGATCAGCAAAAATATGTCTTTCTATGCTTATAGATTACCAGAAAGCATTCGATTGTGTTAATCATTCAGAATTAATAAAATTGCTCCAGGAACGTTCGATAGATGAGAATGACCTTAAAATCATAAAGTACCTTTATATTAATCAAGTGGCATCTGTGAGAGTAGGACTGGAATCTACATCATGTTTCTCAATCGAAAAAGGTGTACGACAGGGTTGTGTTCTGTCACCCCTCCTTTTTAATCTTTACTCTGAAACGATTTTCGATAGAGCCTTAAGTGACACTGAAGATGGAATCAAAATCAACGGACAGACTATTAGTAATCTTCGCTATGCTGATGATACAGTCATAATAGCTGATAGCCAAGAAGCCCTACAACTACTAATACTGAAGGACGAAGACACTGAAGACGAAGGTAATGGTGGTTAGTAGAACACGAAATATGCAATTGAATATAAGAGTAAACAACAAGAACATCCAAAAGGTCCCCAAGTTCAGATATCTCGGTAGTTCGATAACTGAAGATCTAGATCCAGACATAGAGATACGTAGCAGGATTGAGCAAGCCAGAACAGCATTTACTAATATGAGAACCTTGCTAAGCAACAGCAGCCTCAACTTAATGCTTCGATATCGCTTTGTAAAATGTTACATTTACTCCATACTGCTATATAGTGTAGAAACCTGGACTATAAAGGCCAATGTGATGAACCGATTAGAGGCCTTTGAAATGTGCGTATTTAGAAGACTAGTTAAAATTCCCTGGACAGATCACACAACAAATGTCGAAGTATTAAATAGAATGGCCAGAGAATGAGAATTGCTGCCAATAATAAAAGAAGAAAAACTGCTTATCTGGGTCATATATCTTGAAATTCCAAGTACCAGCTCTTAAAGCTTATTATGGAAGGGAAGATAGAAGCAAAACGAGGCATCGAAAGAAAGAAATACTCATGGCTTAAATACATAAGGGATTGGACAAATCTCGATGCCCATGCACTTTTTAGAGCCACACAAGATTGAGGGAGTATTCCAGAATTATCGCCAACATCCACTAATTGGATAGGGTACCATAAGAAGAGAAGATAACGACTTAAAAATTACTTTTTACTAATATTTGTAATGTTACTACTGATGAAGCATCGAATATAATAGGGACGAAACCTAGTTTTGTAGACTTATTTAAGGAATTATAATCCTGGAAACAACGTTGTGTTTCTTTATTGTATTATAGAATAACAAAATCTGTGTAAATATGTTCTAAACATGAAACATGCAGTTTATATTGTTAATAAACTTCTGCAGCTTCTTAATCACATTCGTTCACGAGCACTCAATCATAGACAATTTCGAAGATCTCTTGTTGCATTGCAGTCTGAATATTCTGATGTAATTTACTGCACTAAAGTAAGATTGTTCAGTGCAGGACGGGTTTTGGAATGACTTAGGATTTAAAAGACGAAATAATCTCTTTCATGAAAGGAAGAAAAAATGGACGAATGTGAACATTTGAAAGATATATGATTTTCAGACTTTGCATTTTTTACAGATCTTCTCAGTCATATTAACAAATTAAGCCTTAAGCTACAGGAAAGAAAATAATTAATACATGACATTTGTGGTCACACCAGGATTTAAAATGCAATTGATTCTATTTTCCAAAAAACTAGTCAATAAAGACATTATTCATTTTTCAAGACTAAAAAGTATTGTAATTAGGGGAGAAAAACTTAGGAGTATGATTGAGGAATGTCTTTATAAAGAATTTCAACAAGATTCCAAACTTTTCAATTATCAAACAGTATTATGGACATTTTTAGCCATTTAACACCTTCGCTGCCATGAGATGCCACTGCGGCATCACAGCAAATTTGACTTTCTGGCCGTGTGAAGCCAGTCGTGCACCTCGGACAGGCAGATACGTTACAGCTGTGTGAAGCCGCATATGCTATTCAACGCCGTGAAATGTTTATGGAACATGTGTACAATGGCTGTAAGAACAAGAAAATGAATTTGGCCTATATAATTGAGAATAACATGTGGCTTCACATGGCTGTAAAACTATACAAAAATAAAACAGCTTTGTTAAGAATATTATTATTTATAGAAATAAAAACTTATGCAAAGAAACACACATTTTATTATTTATTTATTAAGAAATTGTACTACAAAGATAAAAAAGAATATTAATATTAAAAAATACAATAAATTTTGTGAATGGCGAATTTTTTTGGGCTTGTGTTCGGCCACCAGCTCCACTCAGATTTTTTATAGCACTCAACGCATCTGCGTCTTCCATTTCGACCAATATCTTCTAACACATGCTGCGTCAATGGAGGTTCATTACGACGATAATGCTCCGTATTTTGTATTTGAAGTAATTCCATCGTGACAAGTTCCTTAAATTTAGTAATGGTCATCTTGTCGTTCGTAACCTGTTGATGTAGTACAAAAGCATTGACTAATGATGTTCCAATAAGAAGTTCGACAGCTAATTTCCTGTACCACTTCACGCCTCGTCTTAAAGAAGTAGCATACGCTTTCATCTGATCGGAGAGGTCAATAAAAGCTTTATGATTATTGTAATCAACAACAGTGGACGGTTTTTCCGTTTGCTTGCGCCCAGAGGAAACTTGTAGAAGCTCTGAAGTATGTTTTGTGCTCAATGTCAAAACATCACGTTTGTCCTTCCATTTTTGAATTACTATTCCAGTATTACTTTCAGCAGCTACTGTCTCACCTTTTTTGAGTTGCTTTTGTATAATATCTTTTGGATTAAATTTTCGATTAGCTCTCAGTGTTCCCACCAGATGAGTTTCTTTTTCTAATAATGAATGAGCTAAAGAAATACTGGTGTAGTAATTATCGGTATAAATAGTGCGTCCTTTGTTCAATAAATCTTTTGCCAGTGTAAGAACTATATTTTCAGAAGACGATTGACCTTCTACTTTATCTTGTCCACAATAAACTGTTAAGTTGTAGGTATAAACCTTTTCAACACATAGTTTATACAGTTTGATGCCGAACTTGTGTCTCTTATTTTTAATAAATTGCTTAAAATTTAAACGTCCTCTAAAAGGAACTATAGTTTCGTCGATACACAAAGATTCTTTTGGAGTGTAATATTTTTGAAAATTTTTCAGAAGTTTCATTCGTTATCTCTTCATTGTTGTGAAAATGCCACATCCTCAACAATATTTGAAACCGGTTTCTTGGCATTATTGAACGTATAGAATTTTGGTATAATGTGTTTTGAGACCAATAACACTCCAGTGTGGAACACTGAACTAAACCCATCCAGAAGAGAATACCAATAAATTTTTTCATCTCACTGGCTTCTGTATTATACCAATTTTGAATCCTTGCTTTTGGTGCGTTTTTCCTTCTCTTTACATTGGGAAGCATATCTATTAGTTTCGATGACCATTAAATTTATAATTTCATTCGAGAAGAATAAAGTGTAAAAATCGTATGGGGTTCTGTTGTAATAATCCCCATATAACTGAATATCAATACCGCACGTTGGCTCTCTAAAAACAAACTGTTTCAAATTTCGACCTGTCACAATATCCCAAACCAGATCTCCATCAGGCTCCTTATTTTTATTTTGGTCGCTGTCATCATTGTTGCTGTCTGTAGTATTATTTTGTATTACATATTCAATTGTTTCCATCAATGTGTCCCCCACATTCTCGTCTTCGATTTCTAATTCATTTCTGTCCAAATTTATAGGTTCTGAAGTGGCAACTTTTAGACGTTTTTTTGTAGAAATTTCTTCGTCTGATGATTCACCACTGCTATCAGGAATATATTCATCAGAAGAACAATTATCCTCAACTATTTCTCTGCTCATCTTCATCAGAGAGGGCCTCCTAAATTACAACAATATTAGAATACTTTTCCCACTTATAAAATATAGTGAATTTATTACCTGCCATAAAGATTCTAACCGGTTTAGCTCCTTCTCGTAGCTCATATTCACTCGATACAGTAAACAAACGATATTGCACTGATAAGCATATAATTACTACTGACTCTGACTGACAAATTTATTGCAACTATCGAAATTCGAAATATACAGTTATCCCTCCCATTTAGTGTCGTTTACATGTCTGAATATTCGACCTTGTACCAAGCAGCCGCATTGGCTTCACGCGGCCATTAGAACTACATCTTTGTTTTAGGGCCGCGAGTAGCACATGTGGCTTCTCTTCAAAATTTGCAAAAAAACGTATGGTTTACTGAATAATATGATCAAAACTTAAAAGTATTTATATGTTTATATCGAATTGTGCACAAAAAACATAACGGCCAGAGGGATCATTTTTTTACGTACCATTGTGGCAGCCAACCTGTTAATATAGATTGTGAACCAGCCAAACCAAAACTGATTCAGTTGCAATGTCACGCCTGGAAAATAAATCCGCCGTTTGTAAACGGAATTTTTCTACTACAAAGCTTCGCTTCGATTTGCTACTCACCATTTAGCTTTAGTTCTGCTCTACTAGTTTCTGCTATTTCTACCAGATTATGAATAACATTTAAAAGCTCTGATATATTTTATCCGTCACATACTCTTCTGTTCTTCATACTTTTCTTTAGAATAATTTATTTTTGAAACATTTTACTATTGTAGCATATACATGATATATGTATGTAATAAGTGATAAGTGAATGTTGTTTTTCAAATCATCATCGAATATAAGCCAGCAGATGCATCATCACTATCAATCAGCTTTGATCTGTCCTTATTGAACATAGGCCTCCTCTAGATATTTCCATATATTTTTGTTCTGTACTCCTGCTATCCAATTGGTCACAATTCTTTTAAATCATCGGACCATCTCGTTGAGAATCTTCCCCGCCTTTCCCTGTTTGCCCGTGATCTCCACTCAACTAGTTTTTTTGTTCATCTTTCGACTTTCATTCTTGCAAAATATCACGTTCATCTCTATTTCTCCTTGCAGTAAGTTCAATAATATCTTCTCCAAGCATTGATTTCCTCATTTTACGTTATATTGTTCTCAATTTGTCTACTGATATTTTTGAGAGAGTTAAGGTTTTTGCTCTGTATGTGAGGATTGGCAGAACGCGTTGGTTGAAAGCTTTTCTTTTTAAATACATCGACACATTTGTTTTATCTTTCAACTGACGCTCTCTGTTACTTGTTGAAGCATAAATCTAGCTTCCCTGAAGTCATCTACAATGAGAACAATGTCATCGGCATATCGAAGATGATTTAGTTTCTGTTCAGTTTTTTAGTTCTTTAGGTTCTTAGTAAATAAGTCTTTCTTCTTTTTTATAAGTCTTACTCTCATCGCTTAAATGCATACTCTATGACTGTTATCAATGGTTTTGGCGACAAAGTATCTCCCTGTTGAACCATTTTGCCAATTTTTATCTTCTTAGTCATGCCATGAAGGTTTACAGTTGTTTTTGCATTTTTGTATATTTTTCGAATAATATTCGTATATCTGTGACCTATTCTATATTCTGATATTACTTTTAAGAAAGCTACTACATACTTCTAACGTGTAAAATGCGTACATCACAGATTGTGGAAAATTAGATGACAGTATAATTCTTGTTTTGATGAAATCCAATCCTCTTTTCGCTACTGAACTGCCTTAGAAATAGAATATATAATAGTATGAGAGGTTAAAAGTATATTATTATTAAAAGTGATAAAATTCAGTTTCACAGCAAATTTACGCTATTTTTTTAAGGGAATATAAGTGTTCTTGGTAACCGAAGGTAACGTTAAATTTTATTTCAAAGATCTCACAAAATTTATCGTAGGCTTTGTTTTCAGAATTTTTATCATTAAACTATATTATCCTCATCCAGGAAGCTTCTCATCCAAATATGTTTGTGCCACTTTCTACGAATAGTGTTACTTTCTTTCTTTTTAATGACTAATAAAAATTTAGGGTTTTTTTCAAATGTTTTTTCGGAAATTTTGGACGGCTTCTTACAATGTAAGCGTCTTTTATCGATTAGAATCTTTCCCATGCCAACAATTAAACAAACACCTTTTTGTGAAATCTATTACCCTACCAATTATCAATATTTGGACTCTGTATGTAAAACAAGAAGTATATTATTAGGAGGTTTATCTACCCTACTTCGCTGACGAATTGGGGCTGATACACGCAACAATTTAGTTACTGTAGATATTCTTCTAATTTTTTTTTCTTTCGAGCAACGACAGATTTTACAGCAGTAATCGTCCTCATCACTTCGTCTAGTCACTACATACTAGTCACATTTATTTTATTCTGGGAATAAGTTGTACTGAATCGAACTCGATGATATAAGACAAACAATGAAACTGAATATGCTAAGCGAAGTAAACCAAACGCTACCACCTTATCAGGACTAGTAGAATATTCTTTCTCTACAATTCTTTCTCAGGTGTTTTTACCCATCCCACAGTGCGGCTTATTCTTTCTTACGAATAAATTAGAACAGTATTCTTTTTTTCCCTGAAGACATTACAAAATGATGATATAATTATTTGTTAACAGATATCAGCATTTCTTACAAATCAGTACGTATAAATTTGACTCATACCATTATTTTGCTTATGTACTAAATTAAAATAAAATAAAAGTAACGTCCCAAAAAAGTGTTTTTCTCTATTTGTTCCATGATTTAATATCACAGAAAAATTTTTTCTTCTTTTTTGTTGTTTTTAATATGTTCAACTAATTGAATTAAATAAGTATTTGAATTTATAAGAATTGCTGTACTGTCTGCATTAAGTTGCACCAAAAAACTTGGTTGGTAGAAAGAAGTAAAAGAATAATGACGGGAGACTATTTATGGAAATGGTGAAACAAAATAAGTTTAAATTAAAATTGTTCCCGATTTGTCTTAAATACAAAATGTAGTCTAATTTATTTAAACTATAAAATAGATTAATTACGATTTAACTGGGAATAAGCCACAATTAAAGATAAAAATACGTTTATTGTTTATTTAAAAAATTAATATTTTTTATCTTTAATTGTGGTTTATTCCCAGTTAAATAGTAATTAATTTACAATGTCAGAAGAAAATAACTTCAGAACAATATAAAATAGATGTTCCCAGGCCGTATCAAAATAAACATATAACTTTTAGAACCAATATAAAAGAACATAAAAACTGGTAGGTACTATTAAAAATAGAAAACAAATAGGCATTTTAAATTTTTTATTCAGGTCTCTATCGATTTAGCTATACTCCATCTGTTATCATTTTCTGTACTAATACAGGGGTGATTACCACTGATCAATACTCTTAGCAATAGCTCCAGTCAACTAAAATTACAGAAATATTTTAGCATTTAATTGCAAGGTGGCGGTAGTAGAAAAATGTTTTTATAAAACAACAATTACACAGTAGCCGAATAAAATTCGTGAACACTTGGAAATTAGTATATTTATAGAATTAGTACATTTTTTTGCTTCTTTTTGTTTTGTTGCAAAAACAACTATAGCGATAAAACAGTCAATAAATATAGAGTGTACGAATAGCATATAGGGTAAATCGCCCAGTTAGCCGGCCACTACCAGTTCTCGGTCATTTTCAGACAATATAGTGAATAAATTAGAAGTTTTGAGTGGAACCGCGATTTCTGAGATATACCTCACTTCAGACTCCCTTTACCCCCCACTTCGCACTAAACGCCATTTTTGCAAGCTTGCGTATGTAAAACAAACGTCATTTAAAAGTTGGCTATGGACGAAGATGTATACATGTGGTCGTTATTTAAAAATTTGTTAGTGTGCACCCCATGCGGAAATAGTGATTATTTTGTAAAATACTGATTCTAAAGGTAAGTTTTTATTATTTTTAGATAAGTAATATGTTCAGCTATTGTTATATTTAGAGCCAAACTGATAAATCATGAATTTTAAATGTTTTGTTTGGTGGCCGGTAAACTGGCTTAATTAAAACTGTCAAACCATTTCTCGACCGAGGTGGCCGAGAGCCGGTCTTAAAAGCAAAATATTGTTTGTCTTCGTTTGTGTCACGACTTGATAATAAGTCGTAACCATTTTACCGGCGTATGTAAGACAGTTAGTACTACAAAATAGCCAGTTTTCGGCCGGGCTATCTAAAAAAACGCGGCAAATAAAAAAGTTTAAACTAGCGACCGAGAAAAGGTAAATTGGCCCTTTCTCGGCCATTAACTTTAACTTTAAAGGTTTGATTTGTTTTTAATTATTTTGTATCTAACTACGTGTTCTTTTAAATAAATTTGGGAATCCCCAAAACTGAAAAATATAATTTGACGCAAAATACTTACTAAATTATTCTTTTCCAGATGGCCACCACTAAGCACAGCAAAAAATTAAATATGTCAACGCAGGCAAGAAAACTGTTCCGGTACTCGGAAGAAAATTTAATGCTTGCACTAAATTCTGTAAGAGAGGGCAAAATGAGCACAAGAACGGCTGCGAAACATTATAGTGTGCCCAGGACCACTCTCCAAGACAGGGTGTCGGGGAAAACCCCAGACAATTTACGTAAAACGGGCCCAGAGCCAATCATGACTGTCGAAGGAGAAAAACGCATTAGGGATTGGGTCATAAGTCTGGCCAAGTGTGGATTCCCAATAAAAAAGCAAGAACTAATAGAAACAGTAACTAAAATAGCAACAGAAAACGGAAAAATTGAAAAATTCAAAAATGACAGGCCTGGAGAAAAATGGTATATGTGTTTCATCAAACGGCACCCAGAAATACGATTACGTGAGTCCGAGAGTATTAACAAAGCGAGGGCAGTCATCACGAAAGAATATATTAAGTCCTGGTTTTCAGAACTAGAACAGTTCTTAAAAGAAAACAATATTATGGATATCATGGAAGACCCTTCCCGAATTTTTAATGGCGATGAATCAGGTTTTTCATTGTGTCCGAAAACCGGAAAAGTTCTTGCTCCCCGTGGATATAAAAACGTTTATTCAATTAAACAAGGCAACGAAAAAGAAACATTAACAGTGCTCGTAACATTTAATGCCAGTGGTAATATATGTCCTCCACTTGTTGTTTTTCCTTACGTGAGGCCTCCGAAAGCATTGATAAATAATATGCCAGAGAATTGGGTGCTGGGAAAATCTGAAAGTGGGTGGATGAAAAGCGACGTGTTTTACGAATATATCTGCAATGATTTTAACCAGTGGCTTAAAGACAATAATATTAAGAAGCCAATAATATTGTTTATTGATGGACACAGATCACACCTTAATATATTTCTGAGTGAATTTTGTGAAAAAAATGGAGTAGTTTTGTATGCACTTCCTCCAAACACTACTCACATCCTACAACCGGCTGATGTTAGTGTGTTTAGGCCATTAAAACATGAATGGAAGAAGACCATTCGACTATGGCAAAGTGAACAAGACGTGAATACCGCTGTCACAAAGATAAATTTTTGTCAAGTATTTCAGCAGGCGTTAGATAAAGCAGATATGCAACCATGTATTAAAAATGGCTTCCGAAAGTGTGGCTTGTTTCCTTTGAATCCAAACAATGTTGACTACACTAAATGTGTAAAAAATGAATTAGAAAGAAAACACGATAGCATGGAGCATGCAGAAAAAATAAGCTGTGAGGAAGCCCAAGCAGCAAAAAAAGTCATTAAAATTTTAGAAAAGAAATTAAAAAATAGTGGTATTAACACGGACATAATTTATAAAGCAATAAATGATATAACATTTGGTGTTAACAATGACGGAAATGTGAGACAAGAACAAAAAAAGATACATGTTATAAGCAATATTACCATCAATAAGCAGGATACGATTGCGGATAATCTAAATACTTTTCCTTTGGAAGTAGGAACCGTAGTACCTATGGAGTCACTGCAGATTATTCCTGTTGAAGAAATAAATCTAATGGCATTCGATAATATCTCTATAAATCAGTTTTTTGAAGAACCCCAACACGAAGTACTAAATACTGACAAATATGATGCTTGTGAAATGGAAGCGTTGAATGGCGATTGTGCTCGTTATTGTACTATAGAACAAACTAATAATGGCGAACAGAAAACTGACAAAGAAAGCGTTAATATTGAACAAAAGGTTGAGCAGGACAAAGACAAAACTAAGGAGAAATCGGAAGAACTAAAGGAAAATATTGATCCAGATAGTCAAAACGACAAAAGTAACATTGAAGGAATGGATGAAAATGACTCAGTAAATGATAAAAACGAACAGCCAGAAAAGGAAAATGAATATACCACTAAAAATAAAACAACGGAAATTCAATATAAAGAAGAAGAAGAGAGATTTGTGAAAGAGAAAGGCAAAATGCATGAAAAATCTGAACAAAAAAAAGAAATTACCGATCTAGATGTTCAAAATGAAAAAGATGACACTACACAGAAAAATGAAACAATAAATGATAAATTGGAGCAGGCAGAAGAAACAGAGGTACCAGCTTATAAAAAAGAAGAGACAAATTTAAAGACGCAAGAGAACGAGCAAAGTAATAAAACGGAATTGGCAGGAATTAAAAACAAAGAAAGAGATAAAGAAAAATGTGTATCGATAAATGTCGAAACATTTTATACGAAAAAGGAAGTAAGAACGCCATTAAAGAATCTACAAACTGAAGCTGAAACTAAGGACTACGCACCAAAATGGTCCCAAGAAAAAACCCCTACAAAAACTGTGGAAGTTAAAGAAGTGTTAAGCCCATTTTCTCGTCATCTCAGATTTCCGGAGCCTATAAAAAAAGGTTCGGAAAATAAAAAGAAAGAAAAATTGCCGAGTGCTATCTCGTCCAAAGCGTGGAGAAAACATATCGAAAAGCAAGAGCAAGAGAAAAAGAACAAACAAGAAGCGCAACAGAAGAAAAAAGATGAAAGAAAGGAAAAACAAAGTACAAATAGTTCGAAAAAAAATAAAACAGCAAAAAAAAATGTATCCAAGAAATTGAAACTGATGTGTTCTCTTTGCGAAGACGAATTAATAAGTGATACAGAAAATGATTTGTTGAAAAACTTAGGTTGTGATATATGCCCTAAGTGGTTTCATTTAGCTTGCACTGAGTTATCTCATTTATCGTATGATGAAGCTGCAATCAAAAATTTTGTATGTAGTTCGTGCAAATGAGTTTAAAGACAATCAATGCAACTTTAAAAGTATTACTACTGTTTTGAAGAATACCTATACTTATTTTTGTTTAGTTTCAAAGTGTTTTTTGTATTTGTTAGTTTTAAAAATGTAGTGTATGCTTGAGCATATTTTACCGCTTACATGCAATAAAGTTGCTAGGTATTTTGTTATTATTTTCTACTTTTATTTCAATGTTTAATTAACATGGTCGAAAAAAGGGGGTTTTCGGCCACCCGACCGAAAACCGGCATGTCCATGGCCGAGAAAAAAACCACGTGGCCGAGAACTGGCAAAAAGCACATTTTTAATATTTTATTTAAGGAAAGGAAACTAAATAGATTTCTCATTTTTGAATGGACATAAATTAGTTTAGTATACTACAGGCTATCAGATAAAATGATCAAATTTAGAATTAAATCAATCAGGTCTTTTTAAACGTCGGTTTAATGGGAAAATTCAGTTAAGTGGCCGACAACTGGGCAATTCACCCTACAAGGGGCTTGCAAAATATAACATTACAATGGAAAATTTTATTAACGATAATAAAATACTTTAATATTTCAAAGTGGTGCGTTAATTTCTTATGGTATGGTTTGTATTTAAGATCTTTCAGACTACAAAAAATCAAGTGAACATATGGTTGAACTCATATTGAATAGCTGAACTCGTGTGAAATTCACACTGAATGCGTGAAAACCATACTCAAATACCACAAAAATTAAAGGTATGGTCAGATATAGTAGTTACTTATTCAATTGGGTCATTTTTTGTCGAAAGAAATTTAACGTCAGATAGTTGGTGTAAATGTTCGGCGATATTTAGATGAGATATTTCCTGGACGATAAATTGGTGGAAAAGGTAGAATTGAATGGCCTCCACGTTCACCCGATTTCAATCCTAAAGATTATTTTTATTAGGGATACTTGAAAAATTCAGTTTACAAAACTTAAGGCAACGAATTATCAATGAATGTCGAATAATTTTTAGACAATCATGGAGAAATGTGGTAGATGCCTTCTACCATCCATTAGGGTGCTGTCAACTCACAAATTAAGCACATTTTGAACACTTAATAACGCAATTACTATGTTAAAAAATGTTCTAAACTATCAATTGTTACGTTTTAATGTATTTGAAAATAGTTAGTATTAAAAAATTTATTGAAACAATTTAGGCGTTGCCAGACTTCGGTTTTATGTATTTATGACCTTTCAGATTACATAAAATCATAAGTGTTACACATGGTTGAACTCGTATTGAATAGGAGATTTCAATAATGACTGAATATACAGGGTGATGTATTTGAAAAACCAAAGTTACTAATAATATAAGAAAAACGACAAATCTGGCAACATTGTAAATATCAAATATGGAATCTCCGTATCCCAAAATAGGTGTACCTCAAATTTTGTACAAATATGATTAGCATTTTACGAGATAATTAGCCGTTTTCAGACTTTTGGGCCACTCTGTATATACATATATTTATCATAATATTTTTTAGGGCAATAATTTTTGCTTCTTTGATGGCGTTCCTTCGTTGACTTCTGATTCTAGAAGATCTTCGAAATCTTCAAGACCATCCCCGTCTTCATCTCCAATATTGTCTCCTGTTTGCGTTACTTCCTCATCCACAATTTCATCACAATCATTATCAATAATTTCTTCATAGGCTTTTTCCTCCACATTAGAGCATTTTTTCCGAGCCGCGACAACTTGAACATAAATTTGTGCATTTCAAACCATGTTTTCGGCAACCACATTTTAAATTGTTACATCCAGTTTCATAGCTGCAGCAAATAGTTTTGAGCAGTATTTCCGGGATCAATTCCTTTTCTGGAAATTTGGGCATAATGCCTCATTGATGTTGTTTCCAGCACCAATCTGTTGCTGTCAGTTCGTTGTCCAGCCATGTTTGAAGCTGATAATATGCCCTGTAACAATGCTGTTCTACTGCACCTTCTGTGGGTGAGAGATTTGCCAGCACGAAAGATGATTTGATTTTTGCCAATTGATATTTTTAAAATCGTAATTAATTCAGGCATGTCACGTAGCCCGATATAATGACAACAGGTGGGCAGAGAGAATTCTAGAATGGAGACCAAGAACGACAACAAGAAGCATGGGAAGACCTCAAAAAAGATGGGTAGGCATAAGAGCAGTGGCAGGCAAACAGTGGATTAGATTGGCGCAAGATAGAGAAAGATGGAAGCAATTGGGAGAGACCTACATTCAGGAGTGGATGGAAAATGGTTGACAAAGAAGAAGAAGAATTAATTCAGCGTTAGCTTATAATTTTTGCACTTATAAATAGATTTGATTAATTGTAATCCATTTTTTGCGATATCTTGTTTATTTGCATCTTTTTCATAAAAAATGTTAGCCAAACTTGACAAATTTTTAGCGTCTAATAATGAATTTAAGATACTTTTCTTTTCTTTTCCGGCAAATCCAGATGTTGTATCGCAACCTAAAACAATGCAGAAGTGCAATGATATTTTTGCAAGATTCATATTTGAAACTATTCGACGTGAAACATTGATCTTTTATAGTTCCAGAACCTAGTTTAAGAAAATAAATGTCATTATTATTTTCATTTAATTGAATCAAAAGGACCAAAAGATCAATATATTGACCCACAACAATGACAGTTTTATTTGTATATCTGGCAATTTCTATCGAAGTCTTAATTATATCAGCATCAGCATCTTCTTCTGCTTGTTTACAGAAAAATCCTTGTGACTGTAATATTTCCATTAACGTTTTGATTATTTTGTCTTTGTTTTTCTCGTTTGATAAAAAATTTTCCTGCAAAACTGGTATTTTAGTATGGATTTGATAATGAAACTTTGGAATATTGTCTGAGGTTTTTCTACGACTACGTTTTCCTTTTTTAGTTGAATGAGCTGCTGGTGCTGGTGTTACAGTTACTGATTTTTCAATTTCGGGATAGCCGTCAAAAACCAAATGGCTGCCTGCTGCCTAATGTTTTTTCGTCATAGCGCAAATATACATTCATGATCTCTTCCACCGTTTCATTTTTCTGCCAAATTAGTCTTTCCAGTAAAAATCCACCGTAGACGACATGCACAATGCCGTCAGAATGCGTTGGTCCATTTCTATTCACAAATAATTCGTAAAGCTGAGATTTAACGTTTTTCCTGAGACCATTTTCGGTAAAAAGTGACAATGAAAAAGGTACAAGTTCGTATTTTAAATAAGTCTGCATATCTTTTTTACTGTCGATCATTAGAGATATTCGTTGAAATAGCAATAACGGATCGATTGCTATAATATCTCCGTTTACTTTAACGGAAGATTGAATGGTTTTTAGAGACAACACTTTGTTTTTTCTTTTAAATTTGACATGCCAAAATTCATTCCCACAATAGCTTGTAAAGATTTTTCTCCTTCTTCATACGCTTCGTAACAATTTATAGAATCGTGGATCAATGTGTTGCTCTGTAGCTGCAAAAGAAACATTACAAAAATCTTCCATTTCATTGCAAACTTCCACAGGCATGATCATAGTTTATAGTTAATTTTACATAATGATGAAAAAGAAAAAATTGTTCCATTCGAGTTTTCTTCGTTTTTTGCGTTTTTTGTGAACATTTTTCATAGTAATGTATATATTTTTTTTGACACTATCGGAAAGTAAAGATTTCAACGAACAAAAAGCTCACCGACTTTTTAAAAAAAGCTGATATTAGAACGCGCATGGACGTATAAATAAAGATTTATATATATTTTTATTCTTTATTTATACGTCCATGAGGACGCGTGAATTTTCGATTGAAAATTAGGGTGCTTTTTCGATAATAAATTAATATCAGGTAAAAAAAAACATAAATTTTTCACTTCCAAAAAATTACAGTGTATTTGATACATACTAAGGCAAGTTTTCAACAAATTTCGTAAAAATTTTTTTTTAAATAAAAATAAAAAATCAAAAACTTAGTTTTTTGAATTTTTCACAAAAATTTTGAGGTTATGTGAAAAAAGTGTGAATATAAAAGTTTTAGATCTTTTTATTACCTACAACTTTACTGTTTAACTTTTTTCCATATCACTTGTAGTTTCGCCGAAAATCGCGATAAACCGATTTTTACCGTTAAACCTCCCCCTCCACCGACTTCCCGACCTCGGATGGAGTGTAATTTAGTTTTTCTTCCAATTTTAGCATATTCTCTTCTTTTTCCAATAGGTTTCATTCTACTATAATTTTTTTTTTGACTTTTTACCTTTTTTAAAGGCTTCGACACTGGTCTATAATATCGTCATATTACTGCGAAAAGTCACTAACTAACAATTTTGTAGTTTCGAGTTATTGGAAGTTAAAGATGAAAATTGATTTTATAAATTATCTTTTAAAAAACAATTTATGAACTATATTTTTTTACAAAGTTAAACACCTGCTGTAAAAGTTGTGCCATCATTTTTCAAATAAAGTTTATTTTTTCATAATGTTTTGAGAAAAATATGAAGTTAGTGAATTTTTGCACAACAAAATTACATGAAGTATCAGTTAGTTACTTTATTAATTAATACCTTTAAGAATACAAAATAGGGTTTTAAAAAATCATTCACTTTCTTCTTCTTGATCTTCTTCGTCGTCTTCTCTAGCAGGTTCTGCAGTATATTCTGAAGTATTGTTTGTGACGGCTAACGATTCATACCAAGGATGTAGCTCTTCTGGTATAATACTTTTACGACAAAGTTTCATTAAGTCTTGTTTCTTCAGAATGCTTATGGGAAGTGGTTGATGGTAAGCTTTTTTGATATTTGTAATTGTATTTTGGCGACCTCGCTTACAAACATTAAGAGTCATGTAGGGTCCAGTATGACTGTAACGGAATTTAATTAGACCTGGATATTGTTTTTCATAACGTAGACACTTTATTTTAAGCCATTTTACCGTATTACCGTCAGTATCTTTAAGGCGATTTTTAATCATTCTTGTACTAAGGTCTTTAAGGTCAATTATATCGGAGAAACTTAATTGATTAACATGATACGGATTAGCCTTTTTATTAATTCTGCTGGATCTGGCCTTTCTCATTATGGTCATCCATTCCATAACAGAGTTAACTGGTACATGCCTTTTTTCTCTCTCAATTGCGCTGTGCATACTGTCGACTTCCATGAAAGAATGGCCAGACTCCAAAAATTTTTGCTCAATAATATCAACGTTTGTGGTTTGAGTAAGAAACAGCAGTAGGGCTGCTATGTGCTGGTTTCTGTTTTGCCCTCCGCATGTGTCAGAAAACAGGGATATTTCTTTGATACTGTTCGGAAGTTTGGTGATCCACTGCATTAGGGCAGTACCGATTTCGTTGCTACCTCGTTTACCATTTACTTCCGACCAAACAATGCAGTATGCCTCGTTAGGAACTCTAGACTCATAAATTGTTAGGTTGTAAATACTTAACTTCCTACAATAGTATAGAAGCGATTCTTCACCAGAAGGTATTTGGAGCACACTTTGTAGATCGACTGTAACAGACATAAATGTTGGATCCTCATTAGATCTGACTTTATCTTGTACTTTAGCTAAATTTGCCTCATCTTTTCGCTTTATATGATTATTGTAATCGACTTGAAGTTGGTCGTTTAATGTCCCTGTCCTCTTAGCTTCACTAAAGGTATGGCACGTGGAACATTGATCTTTTTTAGGGACGAAGAATGATAAGTTATACGACTTGCAAAATATGTTTCTATACATTGAGTGTGATACCGGAATGCGATTATTTTCATTACAGTACTCTTTATACAAGAAGTACATTTTTGTGATGGATAATTTTGAGTCTAAATATCGCCTTTGAGTATTTTTCCTGCAGTAATGTGACTCCATTACAGGAAAGCTCTCAATGTGCTGTTTAACAAAAGCCATATCATCGTCTTTACACTTATTGTGAGGAGTCTTCTTACCACGCTTATCAGCTGCCGTAAAATTTCCATTCTCGCTACCTTCAAAAGCTCTATTTATAGGACCATTGCTAATGTTTAAAGTTTTTTGAAAAAACTTCTGACATACCCTGTATTTTACCTCGTTTTTCATTAGGTAGCATTCCCTGCTATGCTTTCGCTTTTTGGAAGGTTCCACATTTGCTCCAGGTCGCGCTGGTGGTTTTTGTGTTATAAATTTTAAGATAAAATCCTTTTGCCTGGTATAACTAGAAAGACCCCAAAATGATTTGCAAATATTAAGCCTATCCGTATCATTAAAATGTGTATTGCATTTAAATTTACAAGTGTCACATTTAACTTTTTGAGGAACTTTTGCAGGTCTTTCTTTTTTTGTTTTATATGGCAAACAATCAAACATTTTTTTCCTCTCAATATTTCTACTCCAATTAGAAGGATCTGCTTTCATCCAACGACATCGCTTTTTCTTGGGAGGAGCTGCTTGACCTTGTAAAGGGATTTCTTCTAAATTAATATTTGATAAATTATCTTCTTGTTCACCTTCACTGGTCCTTTCTGACCCCTCATTTGGTTCCCAATTTTTATCCTTAACGGAGTCGTCGTCATCCGTTTCATCCTAGAGTAAAAAAACATCGTAATAAAGCAGTGTTTAAACCAGGTTCTAGTAATTAACAATCATAAGATACAAAATTATCCTTACAGCATAATTGTCTTCCACGGGTAAAGTCGAGTACTCGAACTGTTCCTCAGGGTTTGAAAATTTACTGCATGAAGCCATCTCAATTATACGGGTCGTTTCCTGAAATAATGATTACTTTCTTTTTAAAGTGTAAAAAAAATTGGAACAAGAAAATAAATTTGTCCAGTCAGTATTACAATTACCAACCTTTGTTGCAGCTGCACCATATGTTTGGCTGAACCCAGTCTCACAGTTGTTTGAATTTATGGAACTGTCGTTTATACCTATGTCTTTTTCCGCGGCCATTTGGTCATCAACCTGTGATTCTACTGCAACACACATTTGGTTTGGCCTTATCTCGGAGTTGTTTGCGTTTATCATATTCTTACGGTCGTCTTCTAAACTTATTTCTTGGTCTGCGGTTATATGTACTGCATTCTAGAATTCAAAAAAGTTGATATTTTTACTCGTATTTTAATGAAGAGGGATGAAATCTATGATAGAAAAGTAGAAACTATTTTGCCCTAACCTAAACCATTTAGATACTAGATCATTCCAAAGTGTAAAAAAATGTTACTTTTAGAATCGAGTGGTCTCAAAAAATATTGAAAATTCGAATAGGATGTACATGCTAAAGCTTTCTTTTGACACTATAAATTAGATATCTAACAATAATTGTGTAGGGTAATTTATTAAAAATATTAATAAATACACGTGGTATTTTTTTAAGCACCCTGTATATTTTTTTTTTCTAGCATTTTACGAATTTATTTAATTCTAAACACACAATTACAATCTATGAGCATTGTATTAGCAAAACTCCAGTGTACCTATTTAAATTACCCAAATTATGTTCCGCGGTTCAATACAAGGGTAGACCTCTAAAGTCACGTCTGCAGGTCCTCCCACCTCCACATTCTCCGAAATGTAAATGATATAAAATACAAACTCGTTACAATAATATTTATTTTTCTAACTTACCTTTGTCAACGCTAACTGAACCAGTTTTAATGATCTAGAAGTCATTATTCCGTGTGTGTTTACACAATGTTGCACTAGTAATAATATAAAATTATTGTTTTTTAGAATCTATTAATCACCAATGTAGTCACTCCACTAATTCCTAACACCGACTGAAGACTTAAATTTTATCTAACTGCTGACTGTCCTGACGACTGCACATTTTTATATAAATATGTTATGATAAAAGTCACTAACTACTGTTACTGAGATTTTGCATTTATCATTTTTATCATTTGCAGCAGTTCAGTTCTGCGAAAACTCATTAACTCACTTAAACAGTTTTAGCATATCTTATTATTATCTAATTCTTACTTAGTGATTTTTACCGCTTAAGTATTAGCTTTTAGAGCGTTCTGATGTAGTTAATGATTTTATGCACAGTAAGAAAATATAAAAATAAGTCTTACCATACAGTTAGCTCATTTTAAGGTAAAATGTCAGTTAGTGACTTTTCGCAGTAATATGACGATATATTATTTGATCTTTAATTTAAAATAAATAATATGCTTGATTTAACATTCTATATTACTAAATTTTGGAGATAAGCCTTATAGAATTTATTATTAAACTGAACTAGAATAGTTTCCGCATATATTTTGATTTACGATTTGGGGATAATCGTTCATTTGTATATAACATTATCCCAGCAATCAATGTCTCATAATAAAGTTATAGCTTGACCGAGAATGACCCTCATAATTCATTATTATATGTATAAGAAACATATTACCCGTGATGGTGGATGGACCCTACTATAATTTCCTTTTACGAATGTAAAGTGACATATTTCCAAGTAGTAAATATTATTTTGTGAATATCATATTTCATATTTAATTCTTACGCTATTCAATTATTGGTAATACTTTTTCTTTTTTCGCTAATAGCTTTACAGGCTGATGAGAGTTTGTAAATAAAAAAAAGGAGTTCTTCGGAATGACTCCAGTGGTAGAAACAATAATAGGTATCGTCTGGGTACTTTCCATTCTCCATTGTCTTCTTATTTGTATTTCCAGATCTCTGTACTTGGCGATCTTTTCATTGTACTTAACATGCAGATTATTGTTACTAGGTATCGCCACATCAATTAGTGTTGTTTGTCTTATGTGCTACAGTTTGGTCTGTGAGCAGTGCGATCCCAGTATAACTTGTAGTTGTCATTTTTAAGCATACTCTTAGGAATGTATGTGCTATTATGGGATATGGTTTCTTTGTAGAAGTCCTAGTTTAAAAGCTATCTCTTGATAAAGGATTTTCCCTACCTACGCGACTGAATCAAGCCGTTCAAGCCGAGTCAAGCCGTTCTTTATATTCAGTTGCAGCAAATACCTGGCAACCTACCCTGATAAGGTGTTGGAAGGTTTCTTGAGCTTTACATTCATATCGGAATTTGTTGTTTCGAGTTTTGGGCCTGAGGGTCTTTGACAATAAATTTCAGGCAATTGTTGGTTGGTAATACCTAATCCTGAATGGCAACTAATGAATCTATCTTCTGTTACAGGGAATATCTTTCCTGATGTCAACAAATAGTTCGACGCTATATTGTCGACATAGTCTTGACTGAATTCATTGGGATGTCGCCTATGCAGAGGTTTACCCATCCAGATGCGCATTTTTTTGTTCTTAGTCAGATGGTTTATGCGCATTTCTTGCTACCTCAATTTGATCGGTATTGTATTATCTACTGTACTAATCGCGTGATGTAGACTAGATGTCTCCACCTGAACCTGAAAATAAGTCCTTATATTAGTAATCTGTTTTTCTAATTTCTCACTTATATTCAAAAGTTCTCGTCCTCCTAAATACCGCGGTAATGTCTTTCTTTCTACTGCTCTTCGAGGATAGAGTTTTTGTGCCTTTGTGAGGTGTGTTTTTATATATCCGTTTTAGTTCACTTAATAATCTCAAATGAGAAGCTAAGCGAGGAAAATGCGTAGGATGTTTAATGTCTTAACCAAATTTTTACTAATAACATGTGAACTAAGCATCTGTTTTACTCTTCGAATGAACCCTCAATTTAATTCGATTTTCATTTGTTTATGGTCAATTTTCCGCGCTTGCTTTACTCCTAGATATTTATACATGTCATTTTCGCCCATAGCTTTGATATTTTGGTCAAAGCGCATACTAATATTTTACATAACATAACATGAGAAAGTTTTTATAGTTTTTAGCATTTCATCTAACTGATTACGAGTGGAAGTGATTAGTTTTAAATCATCCATATACAACAGATGATTAAGCTTCGACATTACAGTATTGTTGTTTTTAATGCTAAAACCTGAGTCATTGGAGTTCAATAACTGGGATAGTGGGTTCATCGCTAGACAGAACCACAATGGACTCAGCGAGTCTTCTTGGAATAGGTCGCGGATAATTGCGATATTTTTCGTTTCGATATTGTTTTCATCAGGTACTTGGAGGTGAATTCTAGTCTTCCAATCTGTCATTATATGTCTTAAGAAGGTCACTTTATTATCATCGACTTTATATATTCTTAATATATCTACCAGCCATAGTCAAAGGCTTTCTTGTAGTCAATAAGGGCAGTGAAGATGTTCCTTTTTGGTGTATGTCTGGTTAGAAATGACTGAGTCGATAATAAGTTGTTCTTTGCAATTCATGAAAGTCTTAGCTTATCCTTGCTGTTGAGGTTCTGTGATATTGTTTAGAGCGCATTGTTGGTAGATATGCTGAGCTACACAGGATATGGCCAATTTATACAGAGTTGGAAGACAACTAATTGAGCCGTACTTGGCTGGACCTTGCGTATTATTTTGATATTTAGGTATTAAGTTGTTCTCTGAGTTAGTAATGATAGAATTTTCTGCGTATTATAAATAACGTCATTAATTAATTAATTAGTGTTTACAAGCACTCATGAGCACTCCAAAACTCTTTAAGCCAGAAGTTTTGAACTCCGTCTGATCCAGAATATTTTCAGTTATAAAGGTTTTTGGTGATATTAGAGACTTCTTCTGTGGTGAAGGGTTCATAGACAGTCGTACGGTAATGTTGACAGCTGTGCCTCGTATCTTCTATCGATCAAGCATTGGTATTAAGAGCATCTGGTGTGGAAAGTTGATTTCCTTTAAACTCCTGAATTACTTCTTGGCTCCTTGGTTTGTACCTCCTTATTTATGCTGAATAAATGGAGAGTTTTTGTTTTAATGTATCATGACACTATTGGCTGTTTGTTTTATTATTATTATAATTCGTATAAAACAATACTCACCTGGCCTACCCAACAACAAAGAATGGACAGGATTAGATCTTTAAAATATCTAATAAAAAAAGTCCAATATATGGAAGAATTTTCAATAGTCATCGTCAACCTTTTCAAACATTTATCCAATGCTACTTACTGTATGAAATGGAGGCGTGGATCCTAAGTAAGGCGATGCTTAAACGGTTGGAAAGCTTTGAAATGTGAGTATACAGAAGACTACGTAAAATAAGCTGGGTGGACGGTGTTAGAAATAAGAAGGTCTTTAGACACCTGAACCAAACAACACAACTAGTCAATATAATAAAGAGCCGCAAGCTGGAATACTTCAGTCACATTATGAGATAACCTGAAAAATATAAACTTTTACATCTGATCATTGATAGAAAGATCCAACGTAAACGTGGTAATGGTAGAATAAGCACATCATGGCTGAAAAATCTATTGGTACGGAAAATCGACTATATCATTATTTAGAGCTGCTATCAAAAAAGGCACGATAGCGAATATGGTAGCCAACATGATATCCAACGAACGATATAACGGTCATGAAACTGGAAGAATTGTCATTGAGGATACGATACTTAAAGAAGTAGATTTGTTAAATAATTTGTTAGATCTCACACTTGTACTAATTTTATTTCGTATGATACTTCCGAGATATTTAATATATTATTGGATTATTTAGTTGTGCTGATATGTGTATCGAAATATTCAATATTCCCAGATTTCAGTATTTTATCCAAAATACCAGTCAACCAGATATAAATGGGGAATATTATAATACGAAACGTTTCTTGTTTTGTTAACAGCCCACTGACTAATCATTTGAAGAGCCAGTTCCTTTACATGTCCGGCGTTCACAGAATAGCGATAGCCGGTCGAGAGTTGGGTCGGGACCTCGAACTGGCCCGCAAATGTCTCCGCGAAACGGGAAACAATGCGTCAACTGTTTCTTTAGTTACTCCAAAAGTGACGACCATCGGATCGCAAATCATTCCAGCAGCGTGATCCATTTCACATGCCATATTCTGAACGTAGTGGAATATGGAAATTTCAAGTTGTTTTGATGTCTTTTCTATGGAAATTGTGGAGATGGAGATCGTAGGAGAGACCCACCGAAAT
Organism: Diabrotica balteata; assembly: GCA_918026665.1. Taxonomy (NCBI): domain Eukaryota; kingdom Metazoa; phylum Arthropoda; class Insecta; order Coleoptera; family Chrysomelidae; genus Diabrotica; species Diabrotica balteata. The sequence continues at coordinate 136,337,868 of OU898278.1, forward strand.
TCTGAATAATAAATTAGGTAGGGGCTGAGTTTGCAAGAGGTAGTAGTTTTTCGTGCTTCTATAGACACAAGAAATAATTTTATTACTGTAAACTATGTTTCTTTATTATAAATATAACTTAATATCGCAGACATGTAATATTTCGAAATAATGCCGACAAGAAAATTTAAATACCAGGAAATAGTAGTAATAAATAATGAAGGTATGTAGGAAAATAACAATTAACTGCTTACTTCCGTACTTCTATATTACGTGCTAGTTTTTTAATTTTTGAATAAGTTTTTCTATTCCCGTGGTAATATTTAGTCCAGTTTTCTTATTCAGGATCTTCTCCCTCAATATGTCAATACCAGCATAGTCTCGGCACTCTTATTACTTTGATAGTGCTCTGGTTTTAACATATTTTTGTGTTTTATGATTCATTAAGGATCGAAACATCTAAGACGTCAGCTGATGTATGTTCTATCGATATGTTGGTTGCAGATGACATTATATTTTTATAAATGATAAACGCTTAGCGCTTGAATGTTTGTTTCTTAAAAGTTTATCATTTTATTTATTAATTCTATTGATTATTAGAGCAAAAATTTACATATTTCTACATTTATTAAGTTAGATAATTCTTTATTTCTGTTAATTGTGTTTCTTTCTTTTAACTTTATTCATGTTCTTTACAGATGTAAGCAACAAGCATCATCCAGTTGACATCAACTTTACTGGATTATATAATCAAATCTACTAAAGATGGAATTTGATCTTCTTCTTCTTTTTGATATTCCTATCCATTACGACTGTTGGCGATCATCATGGCAATCTTTACCTTATCTGCAGCAGCATGAAAAAAGCTGCAAATTTGATCTACAGAAGTGAAATATATTCCAGAGATAAGCGATTATAAAATGGTTACCTCAAAATTTGGCTGAGTTGTAGAAACTAATACAAATCAATATTCTAGTAGGAGAAATTTAAAAAATTTAATTTAAAGTCAGTTTAAATCAGATCTGGAATATATAAACCATCTGGATAGGGATAAAGCATTTGAAGCTCATAAAATCACTAGAAAACTAAATCAATGAAATAAGTGAAATAATTTAAAATGATGACAAAACCCAATTACAACTTCGAAATAAAAAACAACGTGTGGAATGCAAGTTAGGTAAATAAACATTTTATTGAAGTTATACCAAAAAGGAAAGCGCACATTGATACACAAATGTTTTAGGAAAATAACTTTAAATATTCCCTAAGTTCCTTTTTACCTTTAAAGCATATTAACACTGCAACTGCGTTTTCCCTTTCTTCTTCTTTATATTACATATATATTATTAACTTTTGTTTTAACAAATTCAGTTTTTCCTACTAAATAGAAATTAACACATATTATTCCTTTAAAAAGGACTGAAACTACAGAAAACTCAAATGATTTGAGAACAACAAGTATACTGCCTATATATTCTAAAATTTTGGAAAAGATAATAGACATCTAGTTACAAACGTATTTAAAAAATAACAACATAATTCGTTCGATGCCGTTCGATTTTATGCCCAGCCCAGATATAGTCTTTCTTCTGTATTAAATACTATAGATGATATTTTTAGAGTCAATTTATCAATTATAATTCTTTTGGACAACTCATAAGCTTTTACAATTAAATTTATTATTATAAATTCATAATTAACATATACAATATACTCATATGCAAAAAAACGCAACGGAGAACATTTTCATCAAATTCAAAGCATTTCAATTTTTTTATTTTTAGCCCTATTTAGATGATTTTTTTAGCACACTTTGTATACATTTATAAATTGTAAGTTGGTATAGTCAGTTTTTTGATGATTTTCGAAATTTTGCGAATTTTCGTAAAGCCTTATAAGCCTTATTTTTCCCTTGCAACCATGTCTCATAAGCATTGTATTTATTGTTTCATTTTAAAATATGTCTTGGTTTATTTGTTAGAGCCAAATGAATTTGTCACCCACAATTTAGGACTTTTTTAATTAGTTACTTAGTCGAAGATTGTGCAAAAGTCGTTGCTCTGGATAAAGATGGGCGAAATTATGAATATGTGGCTAGAGTACTACACACTGATGGCTCTACCATTCAAAGAGTAGTGTAACGTTTTAAACGAAATGGAACAAACAAGCGTAAATCGGGAAGTGGCAGGAAGTACCGCTTTTAATGATCGTTTTATACCAGTCAGCGCTTTGCGGGATCGTCATTTAACAGAGGTACAAACAAGACATCAGCTTCAAGAGATTTAAGGCAATAATGTAGAGTATAGCGTCGAACTGGAGAAAGATGCGGATTGCACTTTCAGTCCCCGCGTTAGCCATGGAGGGGATTCGGTGATGGTATGGGCAGGAAGATACCGAGAGGCGCACACTGAATTGGTATTTATTTAAGGTTCGTTGACTGTCACGAGTATAGTGAGGAAATTTTAGCGAATCACGTAGTACCCTTTTCTCAATATATCGGCGATGATTTTCTATTAATGCAAGATAATGCGCGACCCCACTCTACAATGTGTGTCACGTAATATTTAGAGGAAGTTGGTATTAATAAAATGAACTGGCTAGCGCGTTCGCCAGATCTGAGCCCAATAGAGCACGTTTGGGACATGCTTGATAGAAATATTAGAGGTTGCAAAGTCGTACCAGCTTCAATTAACGAGCTTCGCTTAATTCTAGAAGAGGAATGGCAAAACATCCAGCAAGATAATATTCGCATTCTCATAGACAGCATGAGCCGACGTGTACAGGCAGTTATATAGGCTAGAGGAGGCAATACAAAGTATTAAGTTATTTTTTAGTAGTTTTTCTTTGTTATTTGCTTAGGTTAAGTTAAATTTAACTTGTTTTTTTATGTTTTGTTATGTTATCATTGTTCATTCAAACCAAGATAATGTCGTTGCTTTTAATCATTATTTAAATACTGTGCTTCTGGGATTTCGATATGACATTCCTTCAATATCACTCATTAAAGCACCCATCGTCGTATTACAAATTGTTTTGAAGCTAGTTTCTTGTGGCATTTTAAAGTAATTACTATTTAAATGGGAATAAGCCACAATTAAAGATTAAAGTACGTTTATTGACGTTTCAATTTCCACTTCGGAAATCGTTCTCAAAGTACAAACATTAGTAAATTAAACAAATTTTGTTTTTTGTTCCTTAGTGAAAAATTCTTCTAATAATTTAATTTTATCTGACTTATTTATATTGACAATTCAGACATACATTATATATTTTAAAGTAGACGACTTTAAAATGATATTGCTAATATTGTTGAGTTGCTCTCCTGGGACGACTTTACTTATAAGATAGTTCATTCGATTACATGAAATCAAATTTAACTCGAGAATATCCGTCAGAAAAAATCAAAGCATGTAATTCATCTTTAAAAAGACAAACACATGCCATAATGACAGTAAAATTCTCCTGTTAGCGATTCCATAGTAAATTATGAGGGAAACACCAGAAAAAAATCCTATAATACTATACCGACATGGTTAGTATTTGGTCGTGCATATTACCTTCAATAAACACCAAATTCTGATTTTATATGTTTGTTATTTAAAAAATATAAATGATGTATCCTCTATATGTTATTGACTTACTAATACTGGTATTTTCTTTTTAATAACTTCCTCTTTCAATATGGGTAACCAGATCCTACTACAATCTGCCGAGGAATTTGCGACACAATTGGTCTCATTTAGCATAATTAGAGCCGCTCCTTTGATTTTTTTCTTTTAACCATCCGTTTTATTTTAGGACTATATTTTAATCATTCCATTAAACCCTATGTTTATTATCCCATGCGTGTTTACATATTTGAGATATATAAAATTGTCTGTTTTTAATATAAGATTGATTGATTAACATTTAATGGCCTTGATGTTTTACCTAAATAAAACTGATCGCATTCACAAGGTATTTTTTAAATGCAATTCTTTGTCCTTATAGTTGCAACTACTATATGGTGGTCTGAATACCATTACAGAACCTGCTGTTAATTATAATGTAGTCTACTGATTTTTCACAATATTTCCTTGGTAGTATTAAGGAGAATTATGTGTGTAGGAGTGTTTATTTAGTAGTTTAAATCAAAATGTTAAATACCAGCATATTATTTTTTCCTGCCAACACTCAACAAAGTTACCTAGTTCATTGTTGGTTCCCAAACCGTATGAACTAACGATGGATTCGAATAGCACTCCACTCTACGATAAATATGACGCATAAATATTATTCTGACATTAATGTGCATCAGTGTATTGTATCGTTATCAAAAGGTTGTTTATTTAGCTTTAAAGCCCTTATTCTAGTGCTGATTTGTAAAAAACCTTTAATATATTATTTTAGACTAGAAGTAATTAATATTCACACTCCTGACTGCGCGTCATCTCTTCTTGAATAATAGAGGCGATTTCTATTTGTTGCTTCAATATAACCCTCTTCTTTCCATCTATCCTCCCTTATTCCAAGGATATTTCACTCCATTCTTTGCATTTCAATTTCAACATTTGCCAGTTTGCCGGATTTGTAGGGTTCCAGGTAGCGAATTATTAGAACTTTTTCTTCTTACTTGAGAAATAATAAATAATATAATGATAATATTAAATAATATGATGATAATGTTAAATAGTATTATTACTATGTCGTTTGCAATTTTGTTTCATTCATGGCTGCTTCACAGGACAAGAGTCCCTTGCGTCATTCGTAGAGTGACGTAAATGGTTGTATCGGCCACTATTTTGTCTCCATCTATGTTAGCTACTAAAGCTATCCACTAAAGTGTTACCGGTCTTCTACCATATGCTGATTGGAAATTTCTCTTCATTAGAACAATACCGTATAGAAATTTCTTGATGCTCTAGAGTACTTTTAGAAGACCAAGTTTTGAAGGCGGATAAATATCAACTTTTGCAGAATATCATCAATAATATCAAGAAAATATTACGAGAAAACGAAATATAAGGGCAGAAAAATATCAGGACTGACAAGTTTAAGATAATTATATGACTGCAGACTGTGACTGTGATATATAAAAACAACCTATTTAAAATGATAGGGATTCTTGGGAAAAATATCTTCTTCTTCTTGATGTGCCTATCCGTTACGTATGTTGGCGATCATCATGGCAATCTTTATCTTATCTGCACAGCGCGAAAAGCTGTACATATGTTGTAATGAACCAGATTCTGAGGTTCTTAACCAAGATGTTCTTCTTCTTCCTGGACCTCGCTTCTAGGGAAGAATATGGCGACATCGAAATAAGTTTCATGAGAAAATAGAACATTTTTTGGCCATTTACAGAGCAGTTATTTTCAGTGGACCATTAATAATTATTTGTTACAAATATTTAAAAAATAGCTAGGTTTTTTCTCGATAAACCTTTATGTTATAATTTTGTGATGAAGTCCCAAAATGTCTGAATTTTACGGCAAAAATACAAATGCAATTTAACAGTATCCCTTTTAACACTTTTTTATTTGGTATTACACTCCTGACAGCTAAAACAACATTTCGTAGAATCGATACACATTCTGGTAAAAAAGCTGTTTATCTAAATCAAATCTATTTCATAAAAGTAACGTGTATCCAAATCCATTACCCCACACTGATGTAAAGATAGTGTATTGACATTGATTTTTGGGGATATTTGATACTAGTGTTTCGTTTTCATCTGTGTCTGCAATCTATCGGCATTGGATATGGTATAGCAGGATAAAATACAGTTATATATGTGCCAAAAACCTTTATTTACTAAACTATTATTCTAAATTTGTTTTTTATAAAATTTATTAGTAATAAAGAAAAATTATATAAAAACTCATTGTGATCCTTTACAGCTTGCCCCGAAAATTCTATTGATTTATACTTATATGTACAGTCGCCTCGTATTTCTGTGAGCTCATGTAAAAATATACGTATTATTTATCTGTAATAAAAGCAGGCCATAAAACTTAAAATAAAAGTACTCTACCAGGAGCAGTTATTATATGCAAACTTATCAATGACTGGAATGTATACTAATACAAAGTTTTAATATTCTCATCGATATTAACATTCAGATGTGCCTCGTATTATATTTCAAAATATGGGCAGTCACCTATATATTATAATTAGACTTCGGCAAATATGCAAATAAAAATGTAGAAATATGCGCATAAATATGCACGTGTTTACCCCAAAAATATGCAAATATTTTTACAAAATATCATACAAATAAATAAAAAAATCGTAAAATAGTAACAATTTTATTTAAAAAAAAGTGTACATAACTAAATATTTCCTACTATTCATTAAGATTTACATTTATTTTAAGTAACTACATCATTTTTAAGTATGAATAAACTTATTTAGAATTATGGTAACAATAAATGACCAAGTGGTGTTCAAAATTTTCTAACAAAAACTTGTGGCTTCTGTCTGAGTACATATATTTATATATGGAAAAACTTCGTTCAACATCAACTGATGTAACGGGAGCATTTTTCAAACTAACCAAAACATTTGGTTCTAAATTAATTGTTTCCGAAATATTTCAGCTAGAACACTGACTACTTCAGAAAGAATATGGTAACCTTTATTTTTTTCCATAGTAGCTTCAAATTTTTAAAAATATCTTTTCCAATATTACCTCTAACGTTCCGACAACATGACGCAAATTCTTTTTATTAATGCTGTACTTTAGAACAATGACAGTTTTGTGATTCTAACTGAGTAATTGTTTTTTGAACAAAACTAAAATTTGATTTTATAAATGAAAGTTCTTGTTGAAGCAAGTTACTCTGAAAAGTTTGTTTAGAATCCAAAAGAGATTGGAACTTTCATCTGTTAACGTATCAATTATGTTCTTTATTTTAACAAAATGATCTGCATAAAAATTAGCTGCTTCTAACCATGTTCCCCATCGCGTTAAAATAGGTTGTGGTGGAAGAGGAATGTTAGTAGCATTTCTTTATAAAGTTAAATTTTTATAGGAGATTTAAGAAATACTTTTTGACACTGGATATCATGGTATTTACAAGAGGAAACTTTTTTCGTATTTCCTCTGCAACTCTATTTAATCCATGCGCTACACAAGTAACATGTATTAAATCTGGGAAAAATATTTTTAAATTTTGTCCTGCTTTCACCATAGCAGAAGCAGCATCCGATAAAATAAGCAGTAATTTATTAGAAGGAATAGTTGTCGGAAGAAAAAAAGTTGCTAATGTTTCTTGTATAAAACGCGAAATTGTTAAAGCATTTGTTTTCCTCAAGTTGCTGGCATGAAATAAGATGAGATTTTGGTAGGTTATCTTCTTTAAGAACACCAATCAATAAACGAGCAGTATACTTTCCTAAGGAATCACTGGTTTCGTCTACAGATATGTAAAAATAATTATCTGCAATTTCTTCCTTAATATTAATTAACACCGACGAGTCTAGCCCGTTCACATTATTTCTTCTTAGAGACCGATCACTTGGAACATTAAGTTTGCAATATTTTTTTAGAAACGAACTAAAATTTACATTTGCTAATTTTGAAAGCGTATGTTTGCAGACACCAATGCGCGACCACAAGTCTTCATTAAAAGTTTCTTGCTCATCTAATTTTTTTGAAGTAGATTGGAAACATTTAGCCATTGAATTTGATGTTTTCCTCCTATTTTTCCTTTTTTGCAATGTGTGAAGCAGTTCTCACATGTTGGTCTATCTGAAACTTCTTCTCACATGTTATCTATATATAAAAATAAAAACCTTATTTTAACCCAACCTTTAAAATATAAAAATATACAAGGTGTTTTTGGTTGATCAAATAACTGGTTTGGAAAAAAAAAACACTCGCTAAGTGTTTTAAATGCAGTATTAATCCACAAATTAGTTTTTGTTACTAACCATTAGTACATCATATAACTTATTTTAAATTCAACAAAATTTTTTTTTTGTTCATTCAATTACAATAAAAATAATTGTGTTTTAGAATAGCTGACTTCATAAAAAAAAGTAAAGGTGAAAATTTTTCTAAATACACACCATTGTATTGTACCATGGACAATTTTTTCTCACTAAAGAAGCTATTGTTCATTTAAAAACAACCTACGAGTACTAAATTTCAAGTAAATACGTTTTATTGGTTTTAAAGTTATTGTTGTTATTAACTAAAATAATTTAATTTTTTTTAAATTTAACACCCTGTATCTCGCAAAGTAAATAAGTTTGACCCTCATTAACTATATCGTTTTGTTCAATTTTTTCGAAAAGTATCTACAGTCAAACGTTGTAAGTGTCATTTGGAAACACCCTGTATGTATGAAATATTAGATATTTAATAGAAAATATTAGATACTTACAATTTTGCCACAGACTGAACAGTAGATTTTTCCCATATCCATAGACAGCTCTTTATAAGGTTTAATCCAAGTTGAAGCACTGGTTGTTTTAGGCATTATAAAATCACAATCTTCCTTTTTGTTACGCACAAACGAGTGTTTACGCTTTGAATATCAAAACAAAAATGATTTACAAATCTGAGCATCAAATTAGAAATGTTTAGGTACCTAATTCAATAAACTGGGAGATTTTGGAAAATCCCTAAATTATTAACAAAACTATTAGCCGTTTACCTGCTGTTAAGATAACAATAAATTGTAATAGATTTGGGGATTAGATCATAAAATGCAAATGAGTGAACCCTTAGCGATTATCCAATAACTGAATGCCTCAGTGACCGAGACTTTCTAAGAATGTTGAGGGCTACTTAAATTGATCTATCTTTGAAATTGTAAATGTTTTGTACCTGTAAGTGTACTTAGATCATTTTCTTGATTAAAATGACTACAAAATTTTATATAAGAATTGAAATAAATTGGTATGTTTAAAAATTTTTCAAATACAGTATAAAAATCTGAACTTTTATGCACTTTATGCAAACTTTATACAAATATGCCAAAATATGAAATATTAGCATAAATTATGCACAATATGCAAAATATGCCAATATGCATATTTGCCGAAGTCTAACTATAATAGTATATATGGTGACTACATTTAGGCAAATGCACAATCCTCAAAAGTGTTATTTAAAGTTTTTGCAAAGTTTTGCACAAAAAATTTTGCAATCTCAGAGTTTAACTTATTGCCTAAATGTAATTATCACTAAGATATTAAATAATACGAGATCATTTAATGTTTAACCATCAACAAAAATGTAATATATGATGACAAATATGAATTTTATGGTAATACGAAATTCACAGATATCGCGGCTGTAGCACATTTTCTTTGTCCATAACAGTAATTTAGATAACATAAATCATTTTTCAATGATATGTGTGAATGGAACTTTATTTTTCTAATAACAATATGTTCTTGCAAATGCATAACTTTGTTTAGTTGGTAAATCTACATTATCCGTCACAAAAATTAAAAAAATATATTAAAATAAAATAAATAAATATAATTCACTGTATGAATACGATATATTATATTCCGTAGTTCCGTAGTATATTCGAGTTTATTTAACTCTTTTTCAAAACATACTAAAAATTAACATAACAAACTACATTAGAACAATGAAGTTGTTGTATCTTCAACAGGCTTACTCTTGTGAAGATTGTATTGTAAAATTAGCAAAATTACTTAACATATTGACATTATTAATTTGATTTTCTTTTTCTTTCTGTCAAAACTTATTACTACGGTTTCCATGTCTCTTCTATTTTTTATATTTATTTTAGGTTAGTTTGACAGAGGAAGTGTCTATGTTTATGAAAACATAGTTTTATAAACATCAAGTATCTTTGATATATTCCCTAGTAGTTACTCTTTTCCTCTTATTTTGGGCTTTTGGATAATAATAGATCACCTAGTAGGAGCTTAGAACGCTTAGTGGAACTATGATGGGACGTCGGTCAGTATAAAATCCAAGGAAGCGGTGGATAGACGAAGTAAGAACCGATGCTAAAGAGATAATGAGGGTGGATAACTGGAGGAGAGTAGCCAAGGAAAGGGGTGCTTGGAGGAGGATGCTGGGAGAGAACAGGGCCTAACGTGGGCTGTAGCGCCATAGGAGAGAGATTATATTATATGGAGAGTTATAGTATAGCACAGTAAACTGAATGATTTCTATATTAAAAATGTCATTAATAAAATAAATTTTATTGTGTGTAATAAATTATATATAAATATTATATTCATTTCATTTGCTTTTAACGGAACAAAATCAAATTTTCTTATGGAACATAAAATATATGTAATTACTATTTATATGGGAATAAGCCACAATTAAAGGTTAAAGTACGTTTATTGACGTTTTAATTTCCACTTCGGAAATCGTTCTCAAAATACAAACAGTAAATTAAACAAATTTTGTTTCTTTATTAAGAAAGAAATTAACAAAGAAACAAAATTTGTTTAATTTACTACTGTTTGCATTTTGAGAACGATTCCCGAAGTGGAAATTGAGACGTCAATAAACTTACTTTAACCTTAATTTAAGTGATTGAAATTAAATTTTAAAAATTGTTTGATGCCCATTGATCATTGCTTAATTACTAACCTTTCTTCTTATATGGCTTTACTTATCCGTCAGACACATATAATTTAATATTATATCGTCTTATATTTAATTTTTAGGTAATTACGTATGTATTTAAATAAATAATTAAAATCTTATTTTGATACGCCTCTGCAAAGTTGATAAGGGAAATATCCTTTCGTCGCTTTAAATGCGATGTTGCTAAAAAATCGTCTTCAAGTAAAAACTGTTTTAGTAGTAACTTATAGTTGAAGTTTTCATCGGCATGTATCGGCAGACTTGCATCATGCATCATTCGGGTAAGATATATTTTAACAATATTTGCCTGAGCGACCGAAACCATAATGTAGTTTATCAGAAAAAATCACGTTTTAACTGCCCAGCGGTTTACACTTGGGTAGGTAGCTATAATATTTATTTTTAAACCAGTAAAATCAGATTTTGCGAAACAAGAATATTTTTAGGGTAACCATAACAGCGTTCAGTTAAGTTCAAATAGAGAACTGCAAGTGAGTTTGGTGGTGACATCCCTCAGTGTCCTTTTTAAACTTGTTTTACCATTTTACGAAGATACTTTTAAAAGGTGGCGTTCGCAGTGTGATAATAATTGTGCAGCTGGAGAACCAGTGCAATCCTCTAATCAATTGGAAGATTTACAAAGCTGTGTAGTAAACGTAAGCGACATGTCTCCGTAAGCGAACCTATAACCAGAACAAGATACAAAATGTATGCCGCTAATATTTTTCCAACTATTGAAAGCCTTCGAAGTGAATTGGTTTGAAAGTGCATTCTCTCATGTGCAGCAACAACATTTCGATTATTTGTTAAAGCCAATAATTTTAAGTACAAAACTATAGACAAGCGCCAGGCACTAATGGAAAGTACTAGAATAATTTCTTTAAGAAACAATTGAATCAGGCAGATAACTGAATATCGAAAAATGAAACGAAATATAATATCATATGTATGATACTCATGACACGACACCGTGAAAAAGAGTTGGCTGATTAATAACAAAAAGTGTTTCTAATTCAGTACCGCCCAATTAAGGACAAAGAATTATAATTTTACACTGCGGTGGAAAAAATGGATTGATCGAAGATGTATTATTAATACTATTCAAGTATTAGACAACGCATCATACTATTCAAGATTAATGAGAAATATTCCAACTACAACTTGAAACAAAATCAGGAATTTTTATTTGAGTAAGAGTTGTATTTTGAGGCATTATATAGTAAAAAACAATTATTGGAGGTTGCTCATAGTAGACAATATCAGAAGGAATATTTTGTTGATAACTGTGTTCGCAGTAATGAGCATACGGTGCTTAGATTTCCTTCCTATTATTGTACATTGAACCAATAGAGTTAATATGGGCTCAACTTAAAGGAAATATCAGGAGAGGAAACGTAACTCCTAAATTTTCGTCCACTGTTTTTCAGTTAATTAGAAGAGAACTCACAAAGATCACAGCAACCAACTGGAAAATGTAATCAATATTATGTAATCGGAGTGGAAAATGACTATGTTAACTATTTACCAGCAGTAACTAAACTAACTATAAATTTAGAAGATACGAGTGATACTAGTGATAACAGTGACTCTGAGGAAATTAGCAAGTGCTTAATTTTAATTGACTGTTAGTTGAAACCTTTATTTTTATTGTAATTTAGATATTCTCGTTTTGCTTATATATCTTTGAAAATGGAGTAAAAACACACTTCTTGATGAACAAAAAGGTACAAAGTATTTAATTTAAAATAGTCAAAGTACTGGTTACGTTATTATAAAGTACCTGCTAGGTATATATAAAAAAATGTAAATAAAAGTTTTAGACCTCTTACTCATTTTAAAATTACAGAGGTATAGTCCGTCCCAAACCCTTCTTTCAGTGCGTCATAGTTGTTCGAACTCTCTCTAACGCATTAAGCTAGAAGTGACAGAAAAACACGTGAGTCTGTTATTATTATACATAGAACTTAGAAAATTAGGTATCGTTTACGGGTATTCGCATATTAAAGCGAATTTTGCTTACGGTTGTATAATTGGTTGGAGTTTAGAATACGCTAAATAGATATCCAATCAATGATGCAGGTAAATATAATTTGACGCAGATGGTCTCGGTCGTGACAGTGACAGTACTTTCACAATGTCAACTGATAAAATGATAATTGTCATTCCAGGTTAGTATTTTCAGACATTTTACCTCAGACATTTTGTATTTACCGTCATAAAAATATTTTAAATATTCCTAGATATACCGAGAATGAACAAAGACTAATATTAAAATTATTAAATTATTTTCAATTAGAAAAAGAGGCTGGGACAACTTTATTACCAGTTTCTGTCGTTCGCGAATCAGATTGTGAATTCAGGAATGATATTGAGGAAATATTTTAAAATAATACCGTTATGGATATTTATATGTATTAAAACGGTTCTTTTAAGAACCACGACATTTCTTGAAATGTAAGATATAATTGATACCAGCCACATATCTACTGTAATCATTGATTTTAATGAATTCGATTCTGAATCGGATTATGATTGTTTGAAATATAATATTCATTTTTGTTATTCATAAAAAAGAAGGTAAACTTACATTCGTTATCTTGTTTTTTAACTAAACTCGATTACCACTATTTCATCTGCATACCGGAATTGGTAGATTGACTCAAATATCAACTGCTTCACTATTTAAACTATTTACATTGTTTTTTAACTAAACTTCATAATATTCTTTCATTTGCACACCAAATCTGGTAAAATAACTCAAAAATCAACTGCGTCACTATTTAAACTATTTCCACTATTTAATGATAAATCTTCACTAAATTAAACTATTGGCTGCCACAGAAACTTATCGGAAAATTACTTATCCAAATATGACTGATTTCAATCGATGTTATTTTATTACAGGAATGTTTGCTTTGATGTCTTGCAGTTGCCAGTAAATTTTTTTATCTCGCAGTCAACTCTTAAAAGATTCTAGGAGGAAGCGTTATTTTAAATAAACAAACATTCCAATTCCATAGTGTTTGTAATAAAGAATAATAAATCCATAAACAAATCTTAGCTAATTAAGCACTTTCCTTGGAATGTATAGAATAGGAATTATGACAAACTGGAAATATGACAAATTTTTATACAGGACGGGACCTCTAATATGTAAATTAAATCACAATTTGAATTGTTGAAGTTTTTACTCCACATTTAAAAAAAATAACCTTTTCACATTTAGCCGATTACAATCCTGCAACCGTCAGATTTAACTAAAATGTCATGCAATAATTCTCGACATTCTTAAAATCCTATATGACGTCGAAATTCGTGACGCACTGAAAGAAGGGTTTGGGACAGACTGTACTAAGCTCTTCTCTCTAATACGGTGGTCAAACCAAAATTGTGGTTCTTTTATAGCTCGAAAACTCAAGTTTTCGCAATTAGCGACATTATAACAATTTTAAAAACCTTAAACTGAATTAGAGTATTTATTATAATATAAGCCTATGCAGTATTTGCACATAATCATTTAAGGAATGTTCTCACGAGTTACATGATTATTTATCTTAATCTATCAAAACGTTTTAAATCATTGTACACATATATATACACCCTCGTTATAGTCATAATATTAAACACACAAGCCAAGGGTAACAACCAACTACAAGACTATTGTATTCAATGATAAACTGCACCAACTCTATGTTCAGTGCCGACTTTGCAGTTTGGTTGTTTGTTGTTGATAGTTTAAACTTACATCTACAGTTTATGCATTTAATAACTATTATGTAGAGTCAAATATTTTTAAATTTGAATATCTTATAAAATAATATTTTTATACCAAGGAAATTATTGAATTTTACGGACAACTAGTTGTACTTGGGTTGGAGTATGACCCAAACCATCTACGGGTTATGATATGAGAAGTACAAACGATCCTCACAGGTAGGAATGCATACATTTTGTCCCGCATTTTGTCTCGCGGGACGGGAAGGAACACAGAACAGCGATTTTTTCTGCGAAACCGAACTAGAGACGAATTGACGTAGCAACTGCATTGACGCTATGCCCATGCGACGTGCTGCATATTTCGCAAAAACTGCACTTTTATTATTAACGGAATTCAATTGTCAAAAACTTTTTGATAGTCTATAAATACTATAAAGACATTACTAGACTTAGCCAACTATACTAATAAAACAACGATACTCAAAGTGTGTTCCGCGGAACCCTAGGGTTTCCGCGAGACCCCCTGTAGGGGTTCCGCGAGAATTTAGAAAAAAAAAATTCAAAACACGTCCTCTCTGGTCGACTTTTCTGATGCGGCGTAGCACGATTGGAAGAATGGAACCATTAGCTTAAAGTCGTTTAAACGTAATGCAACATCTTCTTTCTACAGAATGGCGAATGTTCGGAAGCAGTAAGCGCAGAGTATCTCGACATTAACGATCAAGACGATTATGCAACGACGTCAAGTTCCACGATTTTCGAAGGTGAAAAAAAGGACGTATGATGAATCATATATCATTCCGGATTTGTTGATTGCAACGACTCACGTCTGTGCATCCTATCTAGTAAACTGTCCAAGGTACCTACCAAGTTGCGCCGACATTTAGAAACTGTACACCCCGAGTCTAAAGGTAAGAATAAAAAATTTTTTCTACGTAAAAAAGAACAGTTATGGAAACTCAAAAAACTATAATGCATGTAACTCAAACTATTAATGAAAAAACACAGAGGCATCATATTTAGTTAGCTATCGCATTGCACAAGCAGGTGAAGCGCACACTATCGCTGAGAATTTAATAAAACCATGTGTGTTTGACATAACAAAATGTATGCTCGATGAAAAATCTGGAAAGCAGCTTTCTACTGTGCCGCTTTTTAAACGATACTGTTTCACGGCAAATTCATGATCTGACAAGCTACACCAAACAAGAACTAGTTACACGACTACAAAAAAACCGATTCGCATTGAAAATAGATGAGTCTAATGATGTCGCTAGTCTAGCTATCTTGCTGCTTATCGTGAGATATCATATAAAAGTTCTTTGAACAAGACATGCCTTTGTGTTCACCGCTGCCCACAACATAACCGAGAGGAAATTATTAATAAAATAAATATATTCTTTGAGGATAATAATCTAAGTTGGAACGATTGCATTGACATTTGTACAGATGGGCCAAGTCGATGACAGTAATACAGCAGGACTAGTGTCATGAATAAAAAATAAAGCTACTAATTGTAGTTCCAGCCATTGTATCCTGCTTAGACAAGCACTTGCGATGAGCAAATGCCGTCAAATCTAAAATTAGTTATGGATAAAGCGGTAAAAATAATTAATTTATCAAACACTGATAAAATCTCGATTGTTCTCTATTATTGTGTGAAGATTATGGCAGCAAACATAAAACCCTGCTGCTCCATACAGAAGTGCGATGGCTGTCTCGGGTAAAACTTTAACAAGGCTATTTGAACTTAGATCCGAGTTACAAGTGTTTCTTCATAATCATCATCATAAAATATGCATACTGTTAATGGAAACATATATTTAATCAATGGTATATTAATTAATGTTTTTTTAATAATTAGTATTAGTTTTTAATAATTATAATGTACTAATTAATTGTGATGAAAGTAGTAAAATATTATTCCTTAGAATTATGGAAACAATAAATGACCAGATTTTTTTCAAAATTTTACAATAAAAACTTGTGACTTCTATCTGTGTACATATCATCATCATCATTGGTGCTACGGCCCTATAGAAGAGCCTCGACCTTCCCAAGTCTATTACGCTAGTCAGTTCTAATCATTGCCAACTGTTGCCAGTTTGCTGCGCCTATTTTTCTACCATCCTCATCTACACCATCCCTCCATCTGAGTTTTTGGCCTACCTCTACTTCTACTTCTCACAGGTTGTGACATAATGATTCTTCTAGGAGGGTGATCTTGCCAGATGTCCTGCCCATCTTAGTCTTCCTATTTTCATAAGAGCTACTACCTCTTTACCACCGAATATATATTTATACCTGTGATATATCTCGTAGTTGTACCTCCTTCTCCAAACACCATTTTCACAGATGCCGCCGAATATTATACTCAGGATCCTTCGTTAAAATATAAGCAGGAGGTTTTCATCTGCTTTGGAGATGTTGTTCTGAAGCTATTTTCTTGTGGCATTGTAAATTAGTTACTGTTAAACTGGGAATAAGCCACAATTAAAGATAAAAATACGTTTATTGACGTTTCAATTTCCACTTCGGAAATCGTTCTCAAAATACAAACCGTAAATAATAATAAACAATACCGTTTGTATTTTGAGAACGATTTCCGAAGTGGAAATTGAAACGTCAATAAACGTATTTTTATCTTTAATTGTGTGGCTTATTCTCAGTTTAACAGTAACTGCTTTGGAGATGGTCCATGTCTCCGATCCATATGTCAACACTGGTTGTATAACGGTTTTGTATATGGTTATTTTTGTTTTTTGGCTTAAGTTTCTACTTCTCATATGTCTACTCAATTCAAAATAGCATTTGTTTGCTAGGATTATTCTTCGCTTAATTTCTTCCGTCATGACGTTCTCCTTGGTAATCAGGGAGCATAAGTATGTGAATTTGTGCACCACTTCAAAGGTAAAGTTGTCAACAGTGAATTGGTGACCGATGTTTCTGGCTCTATTGTTGGGTGTTGATGCCATTATCTTAGTTTTCTCCTCATTTACTTGCAGACCCATATTTTTTTAGGCATTTGACAAGATGGTATACATTTCTTCTAGTTTGCGTGTTGTGCGGGCAACTAGGTCAACATCATCTGCATATGCCAAAATTTGGGATGATTTATTAAAAATGTCTCCTCAGTTGTCTATTTTTAGCATCCCTGACCGCCTTTTCCAGAGCTATGTTGAAAAATAGACACGCCAGCGTATCTCCCTGTAGCAGCCCAATATGCGTTTCAAATGCCTGTGATTGTTCACCCCTGTATTTCGACTTTGCAAACAACTTTATACGCATTGTAGCCTTAAACCCACCTTATCAGTTTATCGGGGAATGTGAAATTCATCAATGACTCCAGTATTTGCCTTAGCACATAAGATCTGGTCTGTTGTTGATCGACCAGGCCTAAAACCACTTTGATATTCGACAAGAAGCTCCTCTGAATATGCACTCAGGCGACTATATAAAATTACTCCGAAAATATTTGTATGCTGCATTAAGGAGGATTATTCCCCTATATCCCAATACACAATACACCACTCTTCCGGGATTGATTCCAGGCTCTCAGTATGATTAATTATATATTATATTATATATAATATATATATATGTATATATATAATATCTTATATATATATATATATATATATATATATATATATGGTTAATCAGAGTAGCACCTCCACAATTTAATAAGTTCCACGGGTCATTTACCATCACTTCCTGGAGATTTATTTTATTTTTTAGATGTTTTAATTGCAATCCCGCACTTCTTGAATTGATGGAGGAATGTAGTTTGTTTGTCCTTGTGTAGTGGTAATGATACCATTTCATGTTTTATGACATTTTTATTCTTGTCGGATAGGCCGCAATTGACGAAGTAAGTCTATAAACGTTAATCACAAAAAAACTTTTATCAAGCATAAACTTTCGAGTTATATCGAAGTTAATTAATTTCTTTAGTTAAAAAAAACGTTTCTTGGCTTATTTCAGATGCCCCTGAAGATGATTCTAGGGATCGAAAGTATTTCGGCAAGATTAAAATATTTAATAACGAAAAATTTTCTCACCTGGGTGGAGATATTTTCATTTATTAAAAAATTAATAAATGAAAATAATTTCTATCCTTGTGCGATCGGTACTCACGGAGGGACCGCAGACCGTTCGGATACAATTTAGCGTCTCTTAGCAAAGACAATGAGTCGACTTTACTAAGTATCAAGACAATTACTCTACACACACTACACTCTACAACTAGGTACCTGACTGTAAAAATTCACTGTACTCATGCCAATTACCATTAGTTGCGACGCATTAAACTCAATAAGGGCAAACGACGCAAATATGGTGTCATACTCTTATACTTTGGCAGAATGTACCGGATGATTTAACGCATATTAGTTTATTAGTGGAACTAGTGACCCGTAGTTGGAGGACATAATCATACGGAAAAAGTAGTGCTAAATTTGATGGATTCGAAACTAAATGTTGGTCACTCCTTATATATGGATAATTTTTTATAATAGTGATCCATTGTGTAAAAAACTACTTTTCGGTTAAAACTTATCTTACAGGAACATTGAGACACTAGAGTGGAAAATCCACACGAAGTTGTTTCTCGAAAATTAAAACAAAATGAACTGGTGAGTGCTTACAATAATAAAGGGATATGTGTGTTGTAAATGGAAAGATCAGCGAGATATTTTAATGATCTCTTCCGAATTTGGTCATGAAATTGTTCCAACAATATCTAGGAAAGGAATTGATAAAGAGAAGCTCCGTTTAGTCGCTGAATATAACAAAAACAAAGGTGGCATTGACTTAGGCGACCAGATGTTAAATTATTATAGTTGCGAACACAAAACTATGAGGTGGTACAAAAAAATAGGCATACATATTTTTCAAATTATGCTAATCAACGCATACTATTTTCTATAATAATTCTAATACAAAAATGTCATTCTACGACTTTCGATTATCGGTGATTGATAGTCTTTTGAGACCAAACCCTAAAAATCCCTCAAGTCAAGAAAAATTTGACGTTTTATTTGCCATCCCATTGCCCTAAATCAGCTAATGATATTACAAAACGACGACGGTGTAAATATTGCTGGCAAACTAAAAAAGAAAGAAAGCTCATTATTTCATTTCATGAAGAAATTGAAAATTAGGTAATTAGTTTGTTTTCTTGATGTTGTTGTCATTTAATAATTATTTTTTTTAATCAGATTATTATTATTTTTTAAGTTCAACCGACACATTTTCTGTCAAACAAATTAATTTTTTGTACCCATATTTATTATAAATGACCTTTTAAAGTGTACCTTAAAAATTAATTAGTTTACACGAATACATCTCAGTGGCCCACTGTTTTCCCTTAAAAAGGGACGAAGCTAAACGTGTTAAATAAACAACTTATTTTCTAATTAATAATCTATTTATTAAAATCTAAAATAAAAACAATAAAAACAACAAAATCCAAAATCAAAACAACCCTGTGAGACTATATTCTAGCGAAGTTAATAACAGTTTCATTGTCTACATTCTAAGACATTATTGATTGCTTCGATGTCATAATTTTACATTTTACGACTATGCAATATCGCGACATTATCAATAAAATCGTGCACTTTTATTGCATGGAAATTAACGATGTGACATTACGTAATAATACAGTAAACCTCAGTAAGAGTTTACAGTTTCTGTGTTTATTGCTATTCGCTTACATTTTATTTATCGTACTTTTATTTATAAAATATTACAAAATGAGATAAATATATTTCATAATGTTAGAATAAAAATAGACGATATGCCTTTCAAGTATAATTTTCTTAACAGTACACCTGATGTCTCTCATTTTTTTAAATTTGAAAATAACAGTTGATAAAAAGTCTCTCTGGATAGCATTAGAAACTAACAGTATAAACATATTAAATGATACAAAATGACTTTTGGCTTAGACCGGCACTGTCTTGTTCAGGGGATGCGATCTTTCGTCTTGCGTGAACGTTTACTACAACTGGTGACAAGAAGAGAACGCGCGACTCAGTCGCTAGGCCTAGCAGTGCGTGGAGCGTCAGTCAATTGTCATTGGCGGGCCGGAAGTTGCATTGTGCACTCTCTGCCGGAAACGAGCTCCATGCAGCAGGATTCGTATCCTCACCGATTCTCCTGCTTGTGCATTGGTGATGAGGGAGGATGTGCGTACGACCGTTCCTGAATTTCATGCGTTCGGTTTGGTTTATTAAAATTCTGTAATTTCATAGTCATTGTTTAAAAAATATGATCTATTTAAGATATCGGTTTTCTTCAAGTCTTGAAATTTATTCCCAAATCTATGGGAAAACCGAATTTACTCATTGTAGTATATAAAAGTAAATAGAAGAAAAGTTTTCAATAATCTAATATTTAAATTTCAAATAAATCATATAAAATATTACCTATTTATCAGAATTTATTATTTTTCATGAAATTTTAATTTCTAAAAAATAAATATTCTATTTAGAAAATATCTGTCTCTAAGATAAAAGAAGATCATGAAACAAAACTTTAAAAGTGTAAAGCCTTTTGTAGCTTTACACGAAACATGATATGTTTCATGAATAATAAATAAACTTAAAAAAGGACTGTTTGTTAAAGAGGGCAGATAATTATTAGTAATACAATTGAATGAGAGATATATTAAAAAGAAATATATGAGCTTAAGATAAGGTATTACAAAATAAACATAATAAGTTTGTGTAGCCGATGATAGAAGGAATATTCCATATAAAGGATATCCAGCATAAGGTATGTGCCATCTACTGGTGAGATACGGACAACAATACATTGGTTTCTAGGACAGTCCTCACAGTAGAGATGCGATAATACTGCACTTTGGTGTCATTGGTGGTATGTTGGCTAAATTTTGCAGGGACATGATGTTGATAGAAAAAGTACTCAGACAAAAAATGACTTCTCTTTTGAATTAAAGAAGAGAATGGATCTTTTCGGATTTTCGAGTAAGGACCACTTCAAGGGGAAAATCTATTTCATATTAGAAAATAGAGGATAGGATTTTGGAATCTTGGAAGTCCTACAGTTGAATGGAGTGGTAGATGTGCTTAAAAAATGAGAGTACAAATTGCTTGCATTTAGAGACAGTGAAAAATGGTCGAGGTATAAAGAACTAGGTGAAGGATACAAATTGTATAATGAAGGTAGACGTCACATAAAGGAATGGAGTTGATATAATTACTTATCGAGAAATAAAAGATATTGTAGTAGAAGTTGTAAGAACGGGCGATAAAACAGTGACAGTGAAATGTGTACTTAATAAAGAAGTTTTGAATATTGTTTGTGTGTATTCTCTTCTTAGTCTAAGTCAGAATGCAAGAAATGTTTTCAATGAATAATTAAGAGACATAATAAGTGATATTTCATTTGGCATAAGGGCAGAACAGAAAGTGATTTTAATGTAATAACATTTGGCCAGTGGTACAATCTTTTCTTACTACAGTAATAATATCCCCTTTATAATTTTTAAGCATATTCGTTCTTTTGCTTTTTCTAGAACCTGTCATTTTCTTTGATTTTTTTGTGTAAATTAAAGCTAACATACTATTTATCCCGATCTTCTATTTCCTTAAGGGCCCTGAAGCTAACGGGGACAAGTGAGCGGAATCATTTTAACGTATAATCATGTTTTTAACCCATTTTCATCCCTCTAATTATAATTAACATCATAAAATTTTTTACCATCAATAACCTTAACGGTAGCGGTTCCTGCGGCTTAAGGTTCAAGATGGCAGATTCACACAAAAAAATGTTTGCCGATGGCATATTTTTTTATCTTATTTTTCATAATTTATTACCACCCTAATAATTTTTCACCATAAAAACGAAAACGTTTTTACGAATTTACTTACCCTACTAGTAATTATTCACCCCTCAACTACTCCTTATGAGAAGTCAATAAGTCTATTGGGTTAATATTTAAGGTGATAAAAAATACATTTTTATAATTTTACTGTACTCTACTTGTAACTGAAAGTATAAATTGCTTGCCAGGTTTTTACTAAAATTTTATCTATCGTTATAATTTTTGATCCGCCAAGCCACAGTTAATGGGAAACATTCAACAAGCTACGCATTCACGGTAGCTAAATGAGAAGTCTTTTTGGAAATACAAAAGTGGCTCTGTTAGATTTTTTACTATATTTTTTAATCAGTCTAGTCATTGTTTTCTCAACTACCCTAATTGAAAACATTCTGAAATGATACTCCGTGCTAACTAATATTTATTTTTTAAATGTTTAAATATTGAAAATATGAAAATACTTTATTACAAAAGTCATAAATTTTAACTGTTTTAAAAATTGACTCTGATTATAGTAGTGACTACATGACTAAGAGAAATTAATTCGTGACTCCCTTTTATGAATATAAAATAACTAAAATCAAGTTGAGTTTTAGCGTTGATTGAACGCTAATTGTAAAGGAGTCGGATCGGGACACGTTGCGCATCTATTGTTAAAATATTAAAATATTTGTATTTATTGGTTACATTCATAGATCTAAGCGAAATGTACCGCCTCTTCACTAATATTTAACCTTGTCAATAAATTGCAAATATAGCGCCTCTGTACTGTCCCTGAGTGCGTTTTATGCTAAGTGGAATAGTTTTTGAGTAATTTGTAATAGTAAACACCACATTCATCTACGCACGATCACGTCTACAATTGATTTTTAACTCTTGAAATGTGAAAACGTGCATTTTATTATACTGGACGAAATAGTATGACTTTACGCCCCAAAATTAGAGCGTAAAGTGTGAAATTTATGCCTAGTGTGTTACGTGAAAAATATGAAGATAACAAAAAATAGTAAAAGGTTGAAGTAAAAGTTCAAAATTCAAACTAGCAGAATTATTGGCTTCTCATAGAGGTGTAAACAATTGTGAAGGTGGTAAGTGAATTGGAAAGCTTGTAGCACACAGTGGTATTAAAAATTACTTTTTTGTTTCAACCTAAGCTACCACGGGTTAGTTGGAGGCGAAAAATCGAGCAGTAATCATGAGGTTATTTAAATTTTTATTTGAGTTAGCTAGCTTAATATTAGAGCTTTCGCTTATAGCTTAATATTGACTTCCCACAAGAAGTAGTTTAAGAAGTGAAAAATTAATAGGGTTGTAATAATTCGTAAAAGCTTAGCAGAACACTGTGGTATTTCAAAAAATTTTTTATTATTTCCGCTGGCTCGAATATTAAGCTAGTTAAGAAACGTTTCCAAATAAAATTGGTTTAGGGGTGTAAAATTATCATGGTGATCAAAGTTTAGTATAAACTTAACAGAACACTTTTTATTTCAGTTTTGAGTGGTTTGAGGGTTTCTTTTCCAACTGACACTATAAGACTAATATATAATTGCAATTCATTTAGTAGTTTAAAAAAAATCCCAAAAACCACCAATTAAGGCATTTTGCAACAAAAATTTGCAAATAATTTGAAAAGGAAGCATTTTTAGAAAAATTACCAAGAGAGAAAAAAGATTTATTCCAATGAGAAACACCTAAAAAAAGTTTCATTCGTTTTATTTTTTGGTATTAGTTATTTGTTTTATCATATCAGACCCACTTAAAAAAGGTTTGGTACTATAGAAATGTAAAAAAATGTGGGTATATTCCGTTTCTAACCGTCTTTTTAAGCTTAAACTGCTCGTCTATTAACAATAATAAATAGGAGCTCATATTCAAAAATTATATTTTCTTCGAATCATAAGTTTTATAGGTTCTAAGTATCTATAAGTTCTAATCACAAAAGTTTGGTCGTCATGGGAAACAAATAACATTAACAATAGTCAAAATACAAAAAAAAAACCATCGAGATTTACAACAATCAACCACCCCATGAGCACACGTCGCGATTCGCTATGTAGTCATCAAAATAGTAGCGTATCTAATCGAAACACACCCCTGTCATCATCGACAGTATTCATTGCAGTCGAGGAATAAGCATCAACCGTGTCGGTGGTGTAATGTACTCTTATACTGAGTTTAACGCCTTAATTTACTTACTTCGATATAATAGCTTGGTTGAGTGCTTTTATAGCTGGTGTTTATGGGAAGTGAGAGCAGTTGCAATAGCATAATTTATATTACATTGATCGATAGCCAACAATATATTTAGAACTTACACAATCATTAAAAATTTACGGGAATCTCTAGTTAATATTTCGGATTCTCTATCAGTTTTAAAATATCAAGAATTATATAAAAGGATCTAAACATAAAGATAAGGGAATTAAGAACATTACTAGAATTAGTCACACATTTGAAAAAAAAATGGTTTAAATAGCCCCTGAAGATTATTTCAATGGACTTCAATCTGAACTTAATCATCATATTCATCCGGAGTAGAACATCCACTGCTGAACATAGGTCATCCAGTTTTTATTCATTTTTTGAAGTCATCATTACGCTGACAAAGCGTTCGTTTGTTTTTAGGTGTTCTTTCTTCCAATAGTCTCTTTGTTCATCGACCATCTGTCATTCTCGCTATGTGTCCTGCTCATCTCCATTTTAGTCTGGCTGTTCGTTCAGTGAAGTTACCTTAGTTCTAATTTTTATATCCTCCTTTTTAATTTTGTCTCGTAGAGTTATTTTCAGCATGGATCGTTTCATTTTCCTTTTGTTACTCTCAGTTAAGTGGCTTAGACTCTGTACGTCAATAATGGTAAAATGCACTTCTTGTTTTCTTCTTCTGGTGCACCCTATTACTGGAGGTTTGCGATCAATACATCAAAATGTTCTCTATTCTGCACCACTCTTAGTAATTGTTGAACGTTCATTGCCGTCCAAGTTCTCATATTGCAAAGCCATGACATGGCTCTTCTGCCCACTTTTCTTCGGCCTCTCTATCTTTCGTTTAATTCTTAATCGTAGCAGGTTATATTTGTCATTTCTCATTATGTGGCCTAGGTACTAGGTCTTTCTTTTTTTAATTGTTGTCATAAGTTATAAGTGTTATAATACTCTTCGATTTGTAATGTGTTGTGTCCACGATATTCTGCGCATTCTACAATAAAGACACATTGTAACCGTCTCATAGTATTTATGTCATAGTATTTTAATGTCCAGACTTCAAATCCATACAGAAGCACTGAAAAAACGTAGCATTTAATAACTCAATTCGGATGTCTAATTTAGTTTTCGGTTATAGATAATTTGTTTCCATTTAATGTACGTATTGCCAGCCTATACTATCTGTGTTTTTATTTCTATATCTGGATACCACTTAACATTTAGTACTACTTTTATGTATCTGAATTTGTAAACTTGAAAATACACTGATTATACACTTTTATTTTCCATATGCTGCACATCCACATTATTTTAATTCATATTCTTGGTTATTTCTGCAAATTCTAATTTTGTCTCAGAAATTTTTATGTATCTACCAGTTCCATTTATAAAAATCAATCAAAAGCTTTTATAAAAATCAAATAAACACTACAATACTTTCCACTGTTTCTTCTATTGAGGTTTTCATATTTTGTAGATAATCGTTGATTCCGTAATCTTTTCGGAATGCTGTCTGTTCTGTAGTTCTATAAGTCTACAGTTTTCTTGTAACTATTATTTTTGTAACAATTAAAGAGGTGGTTTAAAAGACTGAGCGGCCGATAATTTTTTAAATTTATCTTGTGATTATGTTTACAAGCAAAATCATTATGACGTTGGAAGACACAAGTTTAAAAGCAATAATTTTTTCAATTAATTTTTATTCTTCATGCTTTATTGTTTCTACCGCTTTCACATGTTTACCTGGAGCTCTATTACTTTTCTTGGAGATATTTGTAGAATTCTTTAATTATCGTTGGTAGTTCGTCCGACATACACGTCTTGAACAGGAACCACATGGAATAGAATACAAACCAGCCAGAAACTCCAAAAAGAATAGCTTTGCACAAGAGTGATGTAGTGAGGAAGCCCACCTGCACAGCCTTTAGCCAACATATTAAGAATACTGGACACATTGCTAACTATGAAAATGTGCAAGTACTAAAGAGGGTTGACAACCAATTTAAGGGAAACTTTATAGAAATATGCTACATCTATAACTGCAGTTCTTGTATGAACTGTAAGAAAGATGTTGAAAACTTAAGTTGTATTTATTTCTTTCTACTTCAACAGGACTTGACAAGAATGTAACAAACTGGAGAATGTAGGGAACTTATCATAACATGCATAGATTACCTACCTGTACTTGAGAAAAGACTTCATTTTCCTGCTGATTGTGTTTCCTTGGGTTCTTTCTTTCCATATCCATGAGATGCAAACGTGAAAATTATAACCTCGTTACATATGACACCCGATATTGACAGAAATCAGAAATATGTCATCAAAAAAGAAGAATAATTCTTCTTTTCTACCTTTAACATGAAGTTGCAGTTTTTGTAGGTTGTAAATTTTTAGATTTTTTGTTGTGTTTGTATTTGAAATAATACCCTGTTGTGTTGTAATGTTTTTATTCAAAATTTTAAATGTATTTTTTAATATTTTTAACATGTTTGTGACAGTGTTCTTCACCACTAGGACCAACTGAACATTTTCAATGTAGGTTTTAAATGTTGATTTCCACCACTTGTACTAAAATAGGTTTTCCATTTAGGTGCTGATGAAGGTGACAACATATCACCGAAAATTTCACATTTAGAATAAAGTTCTACACCAAACTGGCTTATACCATCTCTAGCTGATCCTTGTTTTGACGCTTTCCCGAAAGTTACCCTCCAAAGAATTGTATTTAGGTGTTATACACACTATATATATATATATATAAATATTATATACTATATATATAATATATTATATAATATTATATATATATATATATATATATATATTATCATATATTATATAATATATATATATTATATATATCTATATTATATATATACAAATGTAGTTACAGCATTGTTTGTACTCAGTGTGAAGCTGAGTATATTGTGAGACTGGAAGAAATCTTCAAATCGCATTATTTCTCACAAGAGTGATTGTAGAATTAAGAAACCATCTTGTGCTTTGGCAGAGCATGTAATAGACAAAGACCATATTATGGATTTTGATAATATTAAAATTTTATGTAATGAAAGTAATAAATTTAAAAGAACTTTTTTGGAAATGGTTTGTATTAGCAAAAGTGATAATAATTTAAAACAAAAGGTCAGAAATTCAAAATTTAAGCAAAATTTATAATTATATAATTTCTATTTAATTTATGCAGTCAGTAAAATATCACATTTTGAATTTTCCATGTATTTGTTACATTTTTTCGGGCATCTATCAATGATGAATAAATCTTCTTCTCTTTTTGTTACTAAACAAAGAAGAATTTTTTAAACAAAAATTTTATTTTTTGACAATATGTCAAAAATAAAAATTTTTAAGTTGTTATTTACGACATTTAGGCTAAATTGTAGCTATTCAATTTTTGTTTATAAATTCCATTGTTTTTTGTTAAGAAACTTTATCTAAATTTGTCAGAGAAACATTTATTAGAATAGAACATTTTTTTAATAATATATTTTTTGTAATAATGTTAGCAGCAGTTTTATATAAATAACTAATTTTATTTGGTGAGTTAACAAAAATTATTTATTTCTAGTTCAACTTTGTAAGATATTTTGTATTTTTAGAAGCTCTTGATAAAAATTGTAATCACAATTGAAAGCTCGAGTAAAAAATAGTCAACAAATAGCCCCTTTTATTGACTCCAACCCATCAAAAACAGTGTTATATTTTTTCCAAACGATCACAAGTACTTCTCTTTTTTCTTACTCTTATATATATATATATATATATATATATATATATATATTATAAATATATATATAGTAAAAATTAAAATACAAAATATACTAAAGGACGAGGTTATATTTTATTTTTAACTCTTTTTTATGTAATTTTTTATTGTATTTATGTTTTCAGCCTCCAAATACATATACTTTTTCCTATTCTCCATCATGCCTATATAACATTTTCTATCCTTTATTGTTTTTTGTAGTTCTAACATCTTACCATCTTCTTGCACTGTGATTGCAATAAAAATAAGAAAAAAAATGTTTTTTATTTATGTAAATGGTAAACGGTTTATTTAATGATATATTACATTTTTTCTTTTAAATAATACTCACTATTTTATTATTTTTTGAAAAGTTCTTTTTTATGAAATATATACTGAAGTAAAAGAAATATTGTAACAGGTGAAATATAAGCTACCATAGACATATTCCACCATGAACATTGCAGTGAAAACAGCCACAATATCTTCCTAACATTTGCATTAAGCATCATCATGAATTAATATTCGGTAAATCATCGATTTATGCTCCAACGGCCGCCAAACTAAGTACTAAATATGTGCATATGTAACACCATAAAGATTTATCATGCTGATAAAATATGAATTATTAATGACGAAAATTCAAATATCGCCCTAATAATTAATCTGATAACCATCGCTCACCCTATCCCCACGTAATTTCAAGTTGGAACAGATAACTTTGCAATGTTAGGATAATCCAATCCGAAATTTCTACTAGATTTTTACGGATTTCTTCCAATAATTTGTATACAATGCCTATATAATAATAATATATATATATAAATAATTATATCTATCATATATATATTATATATATAATATATATATATATATAAATATATATTATGTATATATATATATATATCTTATTATATATGTATATATATATATATATATATATATATATATATATATTATATATAAATTGCTATGATGTTTTGTTGTGTATGAGCAATGAATAATTATAAATTAACATATATATAGTATAGGGTTTTTATCGCGGTTCTCAAAGAATTAGTTTGTAGTACTTTTTTTAATTATCTTTATTATAATTATTATTTTTTATATAATTTAATTATATAAAATTATTATATAACTTAATATTATGAAGAGGGCCCGCGTAGCGCAAGCGTAGTGTGCTTGCCTCGCATGCGGTGGTCGTGAGTTCGAATCCTACCGCGGCAAGAACAACTAGGCATTTTTAAAATGTCTATAGGCCCCAGGTCGACTCAGCCTGAATAAAATGAGTACCTTGGGTAAACCAGGGGTAATAATAGGCGGTTGAAGCGTAGCACATGGCCATGTTACCTTCCTTGTATACCGTAGGCCTAGATTATAGCAGACTACCCTGCTATACTCCCAAAGCCGCGTGCGGTATAAAAACGGGAGACTATTATTATTATAATTATTATGAAACACACACACACACACACATATATCTATATATCATATTAATATATTATATATATATATATTATAGTATATATATCTAATATAGACAATATAAATTTATCCTCTGTTTAATTTGAAATTCTTACATAAATTAAATTATATTAACAAAATTTGGTACCTTTCTGTCACTGAATGCCTAAATAAACTGTTTTCCAAAATAAAGGGTTTATTAACCACTCAATATCTTCGTTTTCAACCTCGATTATCCTTGTTTTGGTGAAATTACTTTTTCCAAATACATCACAATGTTTTAATTATCAGCTTCCACCAATTTAAAATATTTTTCTTCCTAATAGCATCATGTTTATTCTTCTTTTTAATATACCAATCTCCAATCACCATATAACTATTATTCCTAAATTAAACTGTTTCCAAAATAAAGGGTTTAATCACATTATTATTTAATGTGATTAAACCCTTTATCACAAAACCAATTATTATTTAATGTAAATGTAATGTAAATAAATAGAAACAAAACAAGAGTTAAAAAATAATCTTGTTAAAAACAATTTGAGGCGCTTGTATGCGCCGTATAAAAATGTAAATTGGAATACTTAAATAAAAAACAACACTTTTTTTATTACTTATTTATATCTCTTTACAACTACTATTTAAATTCTTACGTGACATTTTTGAAATAAAACACAATAATTTTGTTCTAAAAAGAACAGGTTTTAAAATAGGTAAAAATATAAAACAAGAGGTATTCACTTTAAAATTCAAATTAATAAAGTACAAAAAGTGTCAACACCGCAACTGTCAAATGTTACCAATTTATGATAAAATATCACCTTCGTCCGAATACAGTTACAGTGTGTTCCGAACACATGTTCTTCATAAAAACGCTTTATAATGCATTTATAACAAATTAAATGAAACATATTATTGTGTATTTCTTTAAGTTAACATTCATAGAAATCTTTAAATACTTATTTCTTCATATATACAAAATATGTCTAGTGGTTGTAATGCCAGTGTACACGGCAAAGTGATTATAAAAAAAACACCTACCGCCTAAATATTTCGGGTTGGTGTCATGTGACCTCACGGACTATCACGCGAATGACGTGCAACGGTAAGTAAATTAGATGAAGTATATGGAAATTAGAGAGAGACCGTGAAAATGACAAGATTAAAACAGAAATCATAGACATTAAAAAAAACGTTCGATGGCGTTGTGTGTTTTCTCTATTGTTATTCAACTTTTACAGCAAATCTATTTTCAAGGAAGCAGTATTGGAGGAAAATTGTATAGCAATAAAAGGAAAAATCATTAAAAACATAAGAGTTGCTAATGACTACGTTATTTTTCGCTGACAGGCGAGATACACTACAAAATTTAGAAAACAGGTCAAATCAATATAGTTCCATCTTTTTTTAAGGTTTTATTATAAGAATGTGAAATTTTTACAAAGTTGAAAGATAAACAACTGGGTGGTACTTGGCTGAATCTTCAGGTCCAGGAGATTTAACTGTTATACATACTCTTTAATAATATTTGAGACTTCTTCTACTAGATTCTTCTAGTAGTGAAGGACTTGTAGGGAGTAGTACTGTAGTGTTGATACTTTTACTTGTATGTTCGATCCATCCAGCATTGGTGCTTAGAGCAGCTGGTGTCGGTATGGTTTATTGACACTGTACACTTGAATTGAGTTTCCAATAGAACGCCTTCTTAGCATGATTAAACAGTGTATTGTCGCATTTCTGGTTGTTACTAACTTTGTACCTCCTTAGTGGGCCTGAATAAACAAAGAGTTTTTGTTTTAACGTATTGTTGTTGTTGTTTTGTATAAATCATTGTAAGTGTATGGCAGTGCTCAGCAGCATTATTTCTTTAGCACTTTTTTCTAATTACTTTTCTACTTGGTATTCTTTGAATATATTATCCCATGTGTATCTATGATTTGACCAATATCCTTACGTAATAATTAACTCTTTATTAGTAGCCGTTTTTCCAGGGTACAACTCTGTTATATTCTTTTAATAATAGGGCCCCATTGTATTCTTTTGGCTTTACAAAACTGCGTGGATTCCACACAATCATCGTATGCAAATATTCCAATATATAGGTTTCTACGATATAATTAGGTAGGAATTTAGTGTTAACAATTTGTAATAATGCACTTAGCTTTTTACGGGAGTTATATAGTGCCACTCATTGTAGTCTTGCTGTGTATTATTAAGTTGAGTTTCTTGGATGGAAAGCTCAGAAATCTGTTCATGTATTTTATTTGTGGACTTAATCTACAACTTCCTCTTGGTTGTGAATCGCTCGCCCGACTTCGCTTGTGATGGTATCGCGTGTAATCTCTGGGATACGATTTTTTCTTAGAATTAATTGGTCTTGATCTGCTACTTGCTGTTCAGATACTTAAATCTGTGGGTACTCTCTGCAAAATTTGACATACAAATGTTGTCAATAGACGATCGTTTCTTGAAAGAGTTTTGTCATCTTCTAACAGGAGCGCAAAAATTTTCATTCATGAACACAGTCCATTTAATTCGCCTCGGTCGTCTATTTCATCCAGATTACGTGAGATTGCGCTCTTTTTATTATTTGGCTTCCTTATGGTCGTTTTTGTTTTTATTGGCCTATGATTGTACGATAGAAACTCGCATCTCACTGATATTCTACATGCTCTCGTTCCTAAACGCCAAACCTACCACCCTAAACATACCATTATTACCATTTTTATGGGTGTGCATTTTATATCTAGTGCTAGGTGCATGTCTTTGTTAGACAGCAGGTATTCTCGCGACCCTCTATCTTTTGGTGCTATAAATACATAGAGTATATTTCACGTTCGTAGGGGGCTACACTTGATAAAATAACCATAAAAACTCCCGCAGATCTTATTACCATTATCCAGATTTATATTGTTCTGAAGCTATTTTCTTGTGGCATTGTAAATTAATTACTATTTATAACTGGGAATAAGCCACAATTAAAGATAAAAAATACGTTTATTGACGTTTCAATTTCCAATTCGGAAATCGTTCTCAAAATACAAAACAATAAACGTATTTTTATCTTTAATTGTGGCTTATTCCCAGTTATAAATAGTAATTAAATTATCCAGATTTTAGTCATACGGGTCTCACTCTCTCTAAGGGGAAAATTCACTCATCCGATACTTACGGTATCAAATGTATTGAGCATTGATGGAGCTCTTTCCGTGCTATCGAGCCCCTGGTCTCTTGGTATGCTGATTTTTCAGAATAACTACTAGTAGAGATAATTATATGGAACTATGTGGGTACGTTCCATTCTTCGTTGTCTTATCTGAATTTCCAGATATCTGTGCTTTGATCTTTCAGCGATCTTTTATTGTATTTAACACGCAGATTATTGTTGTTAGGTATTTCTACATCAATTAGTGTTGTTTGTCTCGTTAATTTATTAACTAGTATGAGATCTAGTCTATTATGGCCACTGTTTGGCCTGTGAGCACAGTGCGGTCCCAGAAGAGCTTGTAGTTATCATTCTCAAAGATACTCTCAGGAACGTATTGATAAAATAAGAGATGGTTGGTTTAAAGAAGTCAGTTTAATTGCAACAAATGTCTGGCAGCCACGGTAAGATGTTGGTAGGATTTTTCGGCTTGATAACCATATCGGCATTTTGTGATTTTATACCTGAAGGTATCTAACGATATATTTCAGCTAATTTTTGGTTGGTATAACCTGGTCCTGAATCGCGAGTAATGCTTCTGTTTCAGTAAACAAATTTTTTGATGTCAACCAATAGTTGACTATATTGTCCACAAAATCTTGACTAACTTCATTGGGATCTCGCCCGTGCAGAGTTTTACCCATCCAGGTGCGCAATTTCCGTACTTAGTCAAATGGTTTACGATTTTCATTTCCTTAGTTTAAGCGTGTAAGTGGTCATCTGCTGCGCAAATCGCGCGAAGAAAAGTAAATGTCTCAGACTGCATACGAAAATAAGTTTTTAAATTAGCAATCTGTTATTCTCATTTCCCACTTATATCCATAAGTCGTCGTCCTCCTAAATACCGCGGTAACGGTCTTTTACTGCACTTCGAGAATGCTGTTTTTGTGCCTTTGTGAGGTATGTTCGCACTTTTTGCTGTAAGAGCTGAATTTTAACAAATTTTTACTGTTGAAGAGTAAACGAAGCAGCAGTTTTACCCTTCGAATAAACTTCGTAGTTATCTGACTTTTGTTTACTCTAAGATTCATATAATTTTCACCTACGGCCACGATGTTCTGATCATTTTGCACAAAGAATCTTCCGAGCAGAATCTTTCGTCTAACTATATCTATTGTTATTATTGTTATAATCATTTGTATTGTATTTGTATTATCTGTTAATTATGCAACAATATTTTTCAATCATATATTGTTCTGAAGCTGTGTTCTTGTGACATTTAAAAGTAATTACTATTTAAATGGGAATAAACCATAATTAAAGGTTAAAGTACGTTTGTTGACGTTTCAATTTCCACTTCGGAAATCGTTCTCAAAATACAAACATTAGTAAATTAAACAAATTTTGTTTTTTTGTTACTTAGTGAAAACATCTTCTAATAATTAAATTTTATCTGACTCATTTATATTGACAATTCGGACATACATTATACATTTTAAAGTAGACGACTTTAAAATGATATTGCCAATATTGTTGCGCTCCTGGGACGACTTAACTTAAATATAGTTCATTTGATAACAAACACATGTCATGATGACAGTATAATGCTCCTGTTAGTGATTCCATAGTAAATTATGAGGGAAAAAAACCTCATAATACTATCCCGACATGATACGTATTTGGTCGTGCATTTAGTTTACCTTCAAAAAACACTGAAACACTTCTAAAACACCTTCAACTTCTGAATTTATATGTTTGTTATTTAAAAAACATAAATGATGTATCCTCTATATGTTACTGACTTATTAATACTGTTATTTTCCTTTTAATAACTTCCTCTTTCAATATGGGTAACCAGATCCTACTACATTCTGTCGAGGAATTTTCAACACAATTGATCTCATTTAGCATAATTAGAGCCGCTTTATTGAAATCCACAAGGAAAAATTCCTGTAGCTGGCTGTATACCACGTATACAAAAAGAGTTAATCTTTGTAAATGGGTATATTTATTTAAAAAACCCTTAAAAGGGCCACATCAATAAAACAAACGTTTTCGGACTACACAGTCCATCATCAGGTTATTAAAATCGAAAATGCCTAAAAATAAGTATTAACCATTTAGTTAAAACAAACGAGATTTTGAAATTTTGACTATGGTTGAAAAGCAAAAGATGGTTATACTTACTAGGTCATAATGCTGAGCCTAATATTTTGGTGGCTCAGGCATTATGAATTAGACGAATTACATGCTATGATTTTTTCTGACGGATTTCTCAAGTTAAAGTTGATTTCATGTAATCCAATGAACTATCTTATAAGTAAGTCGTCCCAGAGCGCAACTCAACAATATTGGCAATATCATTTTAAAGTCGTCTACTTTAAAATGCATAATGTATGTTTGAATTGTCAATATAAATGAGTCAGATAAAATTAAATTATCAGAAGAATTTTTTCACTATGTAACAAAAAACAAAATTTGTTTAATTTACTATTTGTATTTTGAGAACGATTTCCGAATTGGAATTGAAACGTCAATAAATGTATTTTTATCTTTAATTGTGGCTTATTCCCAGTTATAAATAGTAATTAATGTTGTTGAATTGTTTGAATGTTGAATTTATTTCCTATCCTTTTAAGTTTTTCTGATAATCCTTTTATGTATGGTATTGTTATTTTCCTTGTATTATTCCTTGTGTATGCTGTAGGATCTCGTTCTAAGTTATTCTATTCTATTCGATCGATTGTTGAAAATTCCTTATTTATAAACAATAAAGGATAATCATTTTTTAATAAAACAGATGTTAACTAATGTTTTTCCTCCAAGAACGAATTTTCGTTAGAACAAGTAATTTTGGCTCTATCGTATAAGGCTTTAATGATTCCCTTTTTAATATTAATATTTTGATTTGATCTGAAATTTAAATATCTCTTGGTGTGTGTTGGTTTTCTATACACCTGAGTCTCATATTCAGTATCGTTCTTAGAACTTAAAACATCCAGGAAAGGTAGTGTGTTATTATATTCCTTTTCCATGGTAAATGTTATTGTCTCTTCTTTATCGTTTATATCGTTTAGGAATGTGTCCAACAACTCTGATCCATGAGGCCATATTGACATTACATCATTTGATATCATATTGATAATTTTTCAAATAATATTCCATAAATATATCGGCTAATAATGGAGATAAACTAGAGCTCAATGCTAAAATACTAAAATTTTGTTTATAAAATTCATTATTTAGTTGAAAATATGTATTATCAGTACATAATGTTATTAACTCCATTATAGCTGATCACATCACTCTCTAATTTTGTCTTGACTATATTTAAAGTCTTATTTAATGGCACATTCGTAAATAAACTATTTATGTTCAAACTAACCAAATTATTACTTGAATTAAATTTAATATTTGATAATTTATTTAAAAAATGTGTATTTTTTTATAAAAATGTAATTTTTATCTGCAAATGGTTTAAATTGATATTTAATAAAAATTTTGATAGTTCACTACAAGGAGAATTTATGGTACTACAGATGGGTCTAAGTGGTATATTCGTTTTACGAACTTTCGGTAGTCCATAAAAATGAGGAGTCTTACTGTAATGAGGTGTAATTAATCTTCTCTGATAATTTGTTAAACAATTTTTAAATTTGAATAAAGTTCTATATATTCTGTTTTCTAAAGGCTTTGTTGGATCCTTTGTTAATGTTGTATAAGGTCCGTTTATTATCAGATCTTTAATTTTGTTTTCTCCTTATAACTGTGAATTTTCTCCTTTATAACAGTTGCATTCCCCTTGTCTGCTGGTAGGATCATTATGAAGTCGTCATTTTTTAAAGTTCTTATAGGCTTTAGTTCCTCTTTGCTTATGTTTTGTTCAATTTTAATAGACTTTTCCAATTCAAGTTTACATAATACTCTCTATTCTTCTTTTTCGTGGGTTGGTAAACAATAAGATATGTTTTCCACTGAGCTTATTATGTCTAATTTTGGAATGGATGGATGAGTAACAGCAAAGTTAACATCCCTTTAACAGTATTAAATTCTCCGTTGCATTTAAATGTCTATTTGATAGATTGACAACTGTCGCTAATATGTCATTATTTCTATTGAGGTTGTATCTAAATTGTGTATACAATATTAGTAAGTCAGTAACATACAGAGGATACATTATTTATGTTTTTTTAAATAACAAACATATAAAATCAGAATTTAGAGTTTATTAAAGGTAAACTAAATGCACGACCAAATACCATGTCGGGATAGTAGGTATTATGAGGTTTTTTTTCGTGGGTTTTCACTCATGATTTACTATGCAATCACTAACAGCAGAATTTTACTGTCATCATGGCATGTGTTTTATCTTCAAAACGAATTACATGCTATGAGTTTTTTTTTCTGACGAATATTCTCAAGTTAAAGTTGATTTCATGTAATCGAATGAACTATCTTTAAGTAAAGTCGTCCCAGGAGCGCAACTCAACAATATTGGCATTATCATTTTAAAGTCGTCTAGTTTAAAATGTGTAATATATGTCTGAATTGTCAATATAAATGAGTCAGATAAAATTTAATTATTAGAAAAAATTTTCACTAAGTAACAAAACAAAATTTTAATCTACTAATGTTTTTATTTTGAGAACGATTTCCGAAGTGGAAATTGAAACGTCAATAAACGTACTTTACCTTTAATTGTGGTTTATTCCCATTTAAATAGTATATAATTCATTTATAGTAATCATTTCTAACAAAGCTTTTCAACAACTTTCTTGGTATTCGTTTTCTTATGCATTTGTTCGTATTGTCTTCTTAAGGTCTATATCAATTGTTTACACGTGTCGTTATTGATACAGTCTTATTTAACATTAAAAATTTTAAAATAATCACTTACCATAGATAAATAATCATTGATTCTTAATGCAGTTCATATAATACTAAACAGGTCACAATCGTTTTGCCCTCCGAAGATATTTAACAAGTTATTATCGGGCTATTACTTGTGTTAATGACCGTATCTAAATATAGGGGATAATTTCAACAAGAGAACAAGAACGAGTTTACGGGTATTCGATCAAAGCTAATGATCCTCATTACTCTCTTCAGTGTTCACTCACAGAGCAACGAATCTGATGTGCTCTTGGATATAAATATTACATAATACTCACTTGACATTATATTCGTCAGATTTGAAATACTTATTAAATAAAATCATGAATTTGTTGCTTGTGTGAGTCCATTTCAAATAGGTAAAGAAATAATAAATCAGACTTACTCACAATCAATTTAATTTAACTATCCGACGACCGGTTTCGCTTTCTACAATATGCAAAGCATCTTCAGGTCTCGGTACAAAGTTAAACAAATGCTGAAATGATAAAAACCCATCTTAGGGTGTTGTCTAATAAAGATAAACAAATTAGATGTTACAAATTACAATAATTATGCCAATATTACCTGTCTGTGGTTTTTATTTAAATGATTGAGTTGAGGAATTCCTCAAGAACTTCCCGTTTACTGTCAAACAACTGCAATAATAGTATTGAGTTCTCCATTCAACAATATACAGTAGTTTCAAACATGTTCTACCATCCATCTATTAATAGAGTACCGGCATGTAAGTAATTTTATTTTATTTTATTTCATTTATTTATTTGCTCATTCATTAATTTATTCCAATAGAAGAGATTTTATGACAACTTGTGGGCCTTACCTTGTCCTTTTAACTTTTTTAAAACTTTTTTAAAAATATTTATACCTTTTTCAACTCAATCATTTAAAATAAAAACCACAGACAGGTAATATTGGCATAATTCATTGTAATTTGTAACATCTAATTTGTTTATCTTTATTAGACGACACCCTAATATGGGTTTTTATCATTTCAGCATTGTTTAACTTTGTACCGAGACCTGAAGATGCTTTGCATATTGTAAAAGCGAAACCGGTCATCGGATAG
Organism: Diabrotica balteata; assembly: GCA_918026665.1. Lineage (NCBI taxonomy): Eukaryota > Metazoa > Arthropoda > Insecta > Coleoptera > Chrysomelidae > Diabrotica > Diabrotica balteata. The sequence continues at coordinate 136,376,522 of OU898278.1, forward strand.
TTAAATTAAATTGATTGTGAGTAAGTCTGATTTATTATTTCTTTACCTACTTATTAAATACTTACTATTTTAAAGAATAGCTAAGAAAAATCTGAAATGATTTTTAATGTCTTTTGTGTTTTCTCTTTTTAGTTCAACTTCCGTCTTTGCCTACTTTTAATTTAAAAAACAGGTAATAGGTATATTTTAACGATTGAAAATTAGTATTTTTTTCTGCAGTTTACAAGCATTTTGCTATTTTGTTATCTACTTATTGGAATGTTTGATCCAGAGTAAATAAACTATTTTTTTATTATATTTGAAATCTAAAGATGTAGTGTTAGGAGATCATAATTTCAAAGAGCAAAAGAACTGATGCATTGGAGATCTGTTGTTGAAGAATAATACTTCGAATAACTGGACAGTCAGATTAGCTAACACATCAGTTCTTAAGAAGTTTAATATTCTTGTAGCTGTGTTATTTCGTATTTTTATTGGTATTATTCTTCGTTGACTGTATCACCCAGAAGAACCTATGTGAAAGAGAAGTAGAGGGCGAATAGAAATCCCTCTACTTCTAATAATAATTGGCGCAATGGAGAAATTACTAGATACAAGTTTTGCGAGTAAGGCACGAGCAGTCCTAAGTAGACGCTGATAAAGAACTAACGTAACGTGAAAGAGAAATTATAAGGCCCCTATAAACTAGCTAAGATGTAGGGCACTAAATGTTGGGAAGATAAAAATAAAAAGGAAGAAGTAATAAACAGTTATTGCTTAGAAATGAAATACTTAGATGGCATGGCTTAAATGAGGAGAGTGACGAAAAATACAATTAAAAGTAAAGATGGAAAGAAGATGTGTGTAATACGAATAATAGCTTAATAGGTATAAGTAATGACCTATTTTCTGGCTAACGGTATTAGATGGACTAGCTGGTTAGTGTCAGGGTACTATTTTGTCCTAAAGTTGAGAAATTGACTTAGAATGTAGATGAAATAATATAATAGTATAAGCACGCAGAAGGGAACAGCAAGATTGAGCGCTTCAATACACTGCATCTCTTTCTAACGGGTCGGGTTTATCGAGCACGTGACCTTCCCTTCACTTGTGTTTGGTCTGGGAAAGTCATGTGGGTAATAAACTCCGCCCATAAAAAAGACATGCATAGACTGTTTTGCGTCAGTTTTCTCTGTCGCATTGGGTGAGCGCTCAGGCTATTAGTTTTATGGGTATGGTTTTAGTTAGGTAAGGTTTAATTGTTTTGTAACTTGAAATGTAAAGTATTACCTAAATTTTTTTATTTTTGTACATTAAAGTACTAAAGATTCAGATATCTGTTATCTTTCCTACCAACTAAAATCACCCTCTCCTACTTGTGACCAGTTGACTGTCACATGTACCGTACTCTGAAAGTGGGATCACCACTGTAAGAATGACGACATTTTGGAACACTTCCTTCTCTTATCTAGATCTTATTTCTGTCATTGGTCCGGTTAGTGTTTCTCTTCTTCTTCTTCTTTCTTTTTAATTATTGTTCGGATGCAATTTTGAACACTATTCCATTCCTCCTTACTTTCCGTCATCTTCATGATCATCTCTGTCACTGTCACAGGGTTCATACCTATTTCTCTATACATTCTGTTTCTCTGCACTGTACATATATTACACTCCAGCATTGTGTGACTAACAGTGTTGGAATATTTGCAGTATAGGCATTTATCTTTATCTGTCTTTCTAAACCTATGAAGATACGCCCTAAAACAGACAACCTATCCAGTCCCTTAGGCTCGGAATCAGCATCTTAATCCACTGGGCAACATCTTCCGTGTTGTTCCACTTTCGTTTCATCTTTCCATTGATATTTCCCTTTCTTCATTTTTTATGGCTGTTGCCATATGCTCTCTTCTCCCATAGAGATGTCTCCTTTCTACTGCTAACACATGCAAAGGAACACAACCCGTGATAGTCCACTAGGCTGCGGCAGATATCCTGTAGGTGCATGCTACTTGTTCTGTCTACTCTTATCATGAGCCTAATATTAAGTATCTATATCTAAATATAACGGAAAATAATAATTTAAATTTTAAACTATATTTTAAATAATAATTTGTAAACAAATTAAATGTTATTATTGTGTATAAAAGACAAATTACATTTTCCTACTATTCTTTATATATTTTTTACTTTAAATGCCCTGAAGAGTTTTAACCCCCAACACCCCTCTGGGTGCGCCACAGGTGTAATTTATTTGTGTGATTACAAGAATGCACTTCTACATTTACTCGAAAAAAAAATAGAACAAACGTAGACTTCGTCAAGTAAAGATGTATCCTCATTCATATAAAAATATAACAGATAACGAACCTATAGAAATTAAAAAAGGACGGAAACAATTTTCTTTTTGCTGATGGTACCGGTATTACCTGGAGCAACTCTAATGTTGCTGTTCTTCATACAACTATAACTTCTGATCTACTTACAATAAAAACCTGGTCCAACTCTAATTTACTCTCTTTTATCGTGGATAAGACAGCAGCATTGTCCTATAAAGGAGCTCTTCAACCCTATCGTTTTCACGATGACATTTGCTGACGATCTAACGATTCTAGCAAAAACCGAAAAAGAATTAAGAAGAGTTGTGAAGAAAATCATCGAAGAAGCACAGAAATTCGGATTGGAACTAAATGAAGACAAAACCAAATATAATATGATCATGGGAGGGACAAAAGGGAAAAAAGAAGACTTTAGTGTGAGGTCAGTAAGTGGTAAAAGCTATAGTTTTAAAAGGATGGACAAATTTGAATACCTGGGTGTAGTTTTCGATGAAAATGAAAAGAGAAATGGAGAGCTCGAAGCCAGAATAGCAAAAGGGAATAAAAAATTAGGTAGTTTAAGAGCCCTACTGAACTCAAAATACGTTTCTAGACAAGGTAAACTCAGAATATATAAACAGTAATTCGACCCACAGTAACATATGCGGTGAGACATGGAATTAATAAGAAGGAAGAGGATACTATGGAAAGATGGGAAAGGAAATATTGAGACGCATAATTAGAGGACGGAAGACAGAATATGGTTGGGAGAGAAGAACCAACAATGAATTAATGGCTTTATACAAAGAACCTACCATTACCAAGTTCGTCAAGGCACAAAGATGGTTGGGACATGTGGAAAGAATGGCAGCAAACAGAATGGCTAAACTAGTAATAACCAGAAAATTAATCGGCCCCAAAAGAAGAGGTAGACCCAGAACGAGGTGGATTAGTAAAGCGGAGGAAGACCTTAAACACGTGAAGGTGAGGACTGGAAAATAAAAGCACAAAATAGAAGCGAATGGAGAAATATTTTACACCAGGTCCTTCAGAGTAGTTAAGAATGTTATATATACATATTTAAGTTAAAGTTGTGTTTAAAATAATTGTAATTAGTTAATATTAGGATTATGTTGTAAAAAAATGCCCTAGGCCTTAACGGCCTGTTGTGCGTAAAAATAAATAAATAAAATAATACAAATAATTCTCTCTTTTTGGTTATCAAAAGACGCTCTCCTGAGTAAATTATTAATTAAAAAAAATATTAAGCAGTGGTTTCTGCTCTAATTACCAAATCATACAGTAATAACAAACTAATATCTGGCTCATCTAGAATGAAGTTGTCCAAAATATAATTTTTTTAAAATTTTTGCACAAAAGGCGCTACCCTAACTGATAGTTTAAAACTTTAAAAACATCATACAACGAAAGCTAGTAAATTATTATCCCGGAATAAATGAATATTAATGATATGAATCAGCACGATATTCATTAAAGGCTCTTTAGTTGAAATCATTGCCGACACCGGCAACATATCAAAGTCCCGTTGAATTAAACGAAACACAATCGTTATAACATTAACAAGGCGAAAAGTACAACCACACCTGCCTTAATATACCCAACCATTCATTAAGTAGTTGTAAATAGACGAGGAACACAGGAGGGTGGATTTAATGCATTAAATAGGTATTGTATACAAGGAAAAACACCACGGTAAGCGTTTTATAAAGGAAACAATATTTAAAACCGTGTATTTAATATAGAACAAATTTTGTTACCTTTTTAGCACCAAAAGCCATTTTGAGAATGTATTTGTATAAGTGCATATTTAACCAAAATATCTGAATTTACAGTTCGAAGTGCAAAGGATTGAAGGTAAATGATAGTACATCAGACCATCTTCTGACAATGAAAATACAGATAGAGAAGGTAAATGAGTACCATACTCGTAGTTGTTACCGTCGTAGACTATGAAAAGGCATTTGATAGTATCGAGGTGTGAGCCATGAAACAAGCTGTTAACAATTATTGTAGAATTGATTCGAGAATATACAAAGTGATGAAAATATAAATCCCGTTCCCATTAAGAAGAAATTAGATAAGGCGACGTAATATCTGCAAAGCATTTTAATCTAGCCCTAGAAGATGTCTTCAACAAACAAATTGGTCAACATATGACAACAACGTTAATAGCAACAAGTTAAACCAACTCTGACAACATCCTGATTATAGCGAGCATATTCAAGGAATAGAACAAACAATACATTTGTTGACCACAAAGACCAACACAAATATACATTTAATAACACTCGTATACAAAAATCTATGATAGATTATGTTATAACCAACAGAGATATACCACTCATTCACCCATTTCACATACTTACTAATTAAGTTCGCTAACACAATTTCCTACACTTATCAATATATCCTATTCAATTTCCTACACTTATAAATTTCCCTCAAAATAATAAACACACCAACACCTTGCTAATACACACCCAAAACCCACAATATGCCACAAACACGATCCAAATCCCGAAAACAGCAAGATCCCCCTCAACCAGCGAAATCAGAAGCCGATTGGCAATCTGTTTCCGACTCCCAATCCCCTTCTTCCTCACACACCTCACACGTGTCAGTCAACATTGACGGTCATGAACCAAGGACGCCACAGGAATGGAAGCAGGCTCTCACTGAGATCTCCCACCAAAATCCTGAGGCGGCCAGCGAACACCTCACACCAATAGTCCACAAAATCAAAAAAACACAAAAAACAGTAACACCAACCCCTAAAACCATCCGAAAAATCCTTCAAAATGCCTTTATGTCTGCTGTTCCTGGATACATTCCCTCTCCTTCATCCCCACAGATATCTGTCAGCAGAGACCTTTCTACCGTCTTCTCAAAGAACACAATCTCATCCCACATTTAGACTCGATAAAAGTTTTCCCCGCCCAAAAGGCAGCTTCCGTACGAACTACCAAACTCCTTGACATCGCCAACATCACGGCAAAACTCCGAAATATCACAAAAAACGACCTAATCCTAATCAGTGCTCGCACACCAAAATCCCAAAATTCTCAACCCAATCCAAACAATTCGCCAATCTTTCATTTAGTCATACCCGGCGTTGCAAAAACACTCTCTCAAAAAACCATCGAGGATAATCTATCCGAAAACAACTTCCCATACACAAAATAGTTCGTATAATTGCCCGCTCCACTAACCAACCTACCCTCCTACATCAGAGTATTCACTAACTCTGAAATAAAGTTCGCTGAAGCGCTCTCGAGCGGTATCTTGATCGAGGGTGAACGGTTAGCCTGTGAAATACCACGATCAGGCAACTCCGTGCCCATGCGATTGAAATATTGCTCGAAATGTTGCAAAAGCGGACATTTCAACAACGAATGCCCGAAAATCAATTATTTGTCCGTACTGCGGGCTCGGCCACAGGTCCTCTGCCTGCCCCACGATATCTGCTCCCAAATGTCCTAACTGTAACGGTCCTCATCCCGCATTCTCACCACGATGTCCACAACGTAGCGCTATTCCCGCTAACTACGATCAAACCCAACCAGTATACACAGAGAAACAAATCTTCCTACGACCTATCCTCCGATATGAAATCCTTAATCCACTTCACATCCATGCTCCTTTTCAACGTCTTCGCTGAAAGGAGAAGCGCAACCATCCGATTCCTAAATCAAATATCCAATGCAATGTACGGATGTGCCATAGCCACTTCCTGCACAAATAACCTCATAAACCAAACCTTTACTCACCTACACATCTAAAAATACTTCAACTAATCAATCTGACAACAAACTGCAAATATATTATCTTATCAGACTCACTAAGTGCCATACAAAGCATCCGACAACTGTATCCAAAAAACCCGATTTAAAAAAAAATTAAAACGGTCCTTCTTCAAGCTTATATTAATCAAAATGAGGTAAATTTCATCTGGATCCCATCCCATATAGGAATAAAAGGCAACGATACTGCTGACCATAGTGCGAAAGACGCGATAGTGAGTGACGTTTCCGAAATCGTAAACACATCGGTATCAACGGATATAAAAGCTTATATAAAAAAATCAATCTTAAGTGCGTGGAAAAATAAATGGAATGTGTCGAATTCAAAATTAAAACACAGTGAAACCCAGCATAGAGGCATGGAATGTGTTACCACGTCAAGAAGCCAAGAAATAATAGTAACGCGCCTCAGACTCGGACATACTAGGTTAACACATGATTACTTAATTAAAAAGTGCGAACCGCCGCGATGTGAAACGTGCAATACGACACTAACAATAAGGCACATACTATGTGAATGTCCCCTCTACAATCAACAACGAAGTAACAACAAGATACCAGGAACACTTCTAGAAGCTCTAGGTGCAGACTGTAACTTTAATAATACTTGAACTTCTTGAAAGACATTAATAAGTACCACAATATTTAATAATAAACCAAATTGTAATGCGTAATTGTACATAATGTAATCCATTAATTTTTCGCTAATGGCCATTTGGTCGATGCGATTTTCTAAATAAATAAAAAAAGAAATAAAAATACTTTATACAAATCATCACACACACATGCACCTAACACAATACCCATCCCACACACACTTTACTTCCATTCCACTCACAATCCTAAATAATAACCACATAAATCCAACACTACACTCAAATCAGTAAACACACAAATTTCCCATAAACATCCAATACATCACCTACACTGTGAGCACCGCACACACTCCTTAAGAGTCGATTAAATATCACAAGGACAGGGTAGATTGGTTTTCTGTGGTTTCCCAATCTCATTGCACAATGATACCTGATCCTAGGTGAGGATATAGCCACAGCAATCCTCCAGGCATTTTCCAACAAACAAAAAAGGGCAACAATTTGAAAGGAATCGTATTTTTCCCACGGAACTTGTACTTCGTGACAGGCTTGGTTCACTAGGCTGGTTCCTCCGGAAGATCCGGGTATTTCCTTCTCCTCCCTTCTTCTTGTTTTCGGTTACTCCTCTCCTTAATCCTCTTCCGATACACTTCTTTAGCGGCGGCTCCCCTAGGCTTGGGAATCCGAGGTCGTATGAACGAAAACTAGCATAGAAACTAAACAAGCACAAGCATTCAAACAAATCAAACCCATTCCTTGAAGAAGCATAGAGCTTAAACAAGGTAAAAACGCTGTCATTCGGGAACCAAATTATTGGTTTTGCTTTTTTATATGTAGTTCTATATGCAGTTTTTGATTTATTTAAAAAAGAAGTGAATTTTTTGTAAAAAATACAAAAATCCTCTTCCTACTTCAAATTTATTTTTCTTCAAAACTTGGCATTTTAAACCAGCCAAACTTCTAGAGCATACTACGTACATTAATCAAGTGAATTGCAAAGGGGTAACGATTATTTTTAATTAGAGTGGTAATTAGGGCGAGATTTTCACTTTTTTGTCGCTGAAAAAAATATGGACCAACCTTATTTTTATCGTAACTCCCTTAGGGTTGGTGCTAAAGACTTTTATAATAATATAAAAATAAAGATTTTTTAAGCACTACAAAAAAGATTTTATAAGTTTTTTCACGAAAAATACATTGGTTTTTTCATATTGCACGTTTAAACTTTACATTTTGGTGTTTCATGAAGAACCAACTTTCAATAAGCTATGTCTTCGCTTGTGTTAGAGCTGCAGTCATCATAAACCCACCATTCTTTTTGATTTTTATAAGTCCCTTTTTTATAGAAATAATATTTTCGATGAAATGCATACTTTTTGAATAATGCGCAAAAAACCGTTTGGAACATTGTTTTTAATTGTTAAAAAATTACTATTTTTACTTGCGAATATGCTGACTTTCTCGGAAAAAAATGTATAGAAATTCGGAAAAGCACCCGACCAGGATCACCTTTGAAATAGAGGGTAAGTAGAACCTATAACTAAATTTTGGTGCAAATCGGTGCAGGCTCAGAAAATTATAGTTACTCTGTATTTTACCTTCAATGATTGAACTAAAATTAGTCGTCGTTGTCATTTACTGTCTTTCTTTAAAGATAGGAGATAAATAAATTTGAAGAATAATAAACAAAAGGTTAGAAATTCTTTTATAATGATAGCAGCATCGAAATCTAACGTAGGTAAAATTTTATGTTAAAAAGTACACGATTATTTTGCTACATCTTTATTATAAAAATGGATCAGGATTCCATATATTACTTAAGCACAATTTTGTTTAATATATTTGGTCATTTACCATCGTCTATATAAACGTTCACAAAAATACAATAAACCTTTTCTTAACCTTTGAAAACAATGAAACAAAAGTTTCCAATTTAGAATTAATACAATCGAATAATTGAAGAGCACTTTCATTAACATTTGCTATCGAAGCTGATACAGAAACAAAAACTTTTTCTTCTAATGGCCAAAAAAAAAAGAGAATTAATTATTTTGTCTCAAGTATCGCCACCCGCCATGACATTCTTTTAATTAAAAAGGTTGTTATCGCTCTCGCACTTGCCACGCGGCTAATTAACAGCTTTTTCTTTTATTTTTGTTTTCTGAGGGCGCTTCAAATTGCTGTAGTCTTTCAAAATGTTCTTTAACAGAGATGGACTTGATATATTGGCTTTTAAAAGTATTTTTGTACTATGTACTTACATTTGTGACATTCGCTTATTAAAATTTCGATCCCAATTTTCTGTTCGAGAGTGTTCTGTTGGTATTCCGTTTTTTACGTCGATGGATACGTTTTTTCTCTCTTCTACGACGTCTATATCCTTCTCTTTTTCTCCATGTACAACCTGCGTTAATGGTTTTTTATATGCTGCGTTCTTTCTATTTGTGGCCATTTCGCACTCATGATCAAATCGACGATTTTTTTTCTGACTTGGTTTTGCCTAATATTTCAAAGGATTTCTGTAACACATCTCGTATATTTGCCCATAGTTGGTTAATATCTTCTTCTTCATTTAAGTTTTTTGTCCTTATTCAGTCTTCTATTTGCTGTCTATATATTTGCAATGTCGGGATCGTTTAATTTATTAATGTCGATTGTTTCTCTCCTTCCCCAGATCTCCTTTTTTTAAATTGGATATTCTTTCTTTAAATCGTGTTTAAACTAGATAATGATCACTATCTATGTTTGCTTCTCTAAAAGACCTAACATCTAATAAGTTAGAGCAGTGTTAGCAATATATGATCTATTTGGGTAATTGTTTCATTATCAGGAGATTTCCAAGTTCCCTTATGTATATCTTTACGAGAAAATTGTATCCTAGCTATTACCATGTTCTTAGACATCGCAAAGCACTTAACAAATATATTGATAATATCTCTGTTGCAGGTAAAAACCTTAGATACGCAGATGATACAACTTTAATAACTGCATCTGAAGAAGAAATGTAAAGTGTGCTACAGTTAGTGGAAACAAAAAACAATAGATGTGGTCTCAAGATCAATAAACAAAAAACAACTATATTACTCACGTGAATGATTTAAACTAACTGCAAACAACTGGAGCTTTGGACCAGTTTGAAATAGTTAACTAGTTTATTATCTAGAATCCTACATAAGTAATGCAGGATCTTATGAAACCCAAATACTTAAGAGCAAAGGAGTGGCCAAAAATGCTATGAGTCGATTATCAAAAGTAATAAAAGTTAGCTCTTTATCGAAAAACACTAAAATAAGATTGGTACATACCTTAATTCCATTTATAGTCAGTTACCGGTTCGAAACATAGACATTAAAATCAAACAATAGGAAAAAATGACGCCTTTGAGATGTGGTTCTAAAGAAGAGGGCTTCGGATCTGATGGGCAGAATATAACAAATCACTTAATCCTCCAAGAGCTTAACTTCCACAATCGACTCTCCTCTATTTGCCTCACATAAGTAATGATAATCTTGAGGGGACTTATAACTTCGACAAAAGTTAAAGGACCCAGAACAGAAGTTGATCACCCACACGATAGACAGATCAAGTACAGTGGCAGCGGCCAAACATTCTCTGAGTCCATAAGAGCATCCCAGAAGCCGATGAAGAGATAGTTACTCATGTAGTAATAAACCACTCAGTAATACGATATTAATAAAAAAGAGAGAGAAAGAGAGAAACAAAGAAATATAGAGAAAGAGAGAGAAAGAAAGAAAGAGAGAGAAAGAAGAGAGAGAAAGAAAGAAAGAAAGAGAGAGAGAGAAATGTATCATTTTCCAAATGTCATTGTCATTTTGTGGTTAAAATAATTTTTTATATTACATCAAAAATTGACACCCATATTTTTAATTGTAATTGTAGTACATACTACAGGGAACTTATTTCAATCTCGTATCTATTATTATCACTTACCTTAGTGCTTCACATTTCAGCAAGCTACCTTGATGCTCTGCTATTAAGAATAAGGCTATTATTCTCTCGATAGGTTTGTCAATGCATTATAGATTTGATTTCGGTCAATCTTGTCATATTTATTTAATTCTTTTGCTATTATAATAAATTTTTTTATTACATTAGAAATATTTTAAAAATTGGTATATATTATATTATTAATCATTCATTCCAGTACGTTCCTGTAGACTACGTCTTAATTACTGCTATCTCTGGTAAATTATGAAGCAATTTTTCTATAAACGAGCTTTTAATGTTTCTTCCTCACTCAGATTATGCAAAAAATTTTACTGATTTGCATAAAAATGATACGTTTTTTTCAGTAAATTTATCTCGGGATATAAATGTCTTAGCTAGTGCCAACACTGTTTATTTTTCAACTGTTACAAACTGTTGGAAAAATATAGAAATTAACAATTATATATATATATATATATATATATAGTATATATATATATATATATATATATATATGAAATGTTTCTTTAATGTTAAGTTTCCAAAATAAATCTTTATTCGAAATAAAAAGTTACAATTTGAGAAATTCTACAAACTACTACATTTAATAATTTTAAAAGTGAATATTGAAACATAATAATTACAGTAATAATAAAAAATATTGATTTCTTCTTTTTTGAAACATCGGATGTCGAATCTTATGGCTACATTTATATATATATATATATATATATATATATATATATATCTATATATATATATATATATATATATATATATATATATATATATATATAGTATATATATATATATAGGCTTTCTGTTACAAAGGGGTGTTTTATGCCACCGCATTCATGGAGAACCAGCAGTGAAGAAGCTGCAAAAGATGGACTAATCTAACCAAGAAACTAGCAACAGCAGAAGCAAGAAGAACTTTCCTTCTAGAGTGTCTTCTTCTTCTTCTTCTACTTTTTGTAGATCTTTCGATCTGTTTAATTCTGAAGCTGCCTCTGGTTAATTTTTGGGAGGTAGATTGCCAACTATCCCTCCATCTTTTAGGTGGTCTTCCGGGGGGTCTTGAACCAGGCGGATTGTTTTCTAGGGCAATTTTTGGGAGTCTATTCTCATCCATTCGTCTTACATGGTTGTACCACATCCTCTTGCGCTGTCTTCCCCATCTTACAATATCTTGAATTTTGCACTGCTCTCTAATGTTTGTATTTCTCACTCTGTCCCTTCTTGTTTTCCCCATTATTGTTCTTAGGGTTTTCATTTCGGCAACCCTTAGCATCTGTTTCGTTTTGTTGGTATCTTCGCGCACTTCTATGCCATATGTCATGATCGGTCGTATGCAAGTCTTATAGATTCTAATTTTACTATCTGTGCGCATATACGGATTAGACCAGACTATCTCCCGCAGACATCCTGACAGTGCAGATGCTTTGTTGATCTGACTCCTCAGGTCCTTTACTGGGTCATGGGTGCTTGATATATCTATGCCCAGATATCTGAATTGCATCACCTGTTCTATGGGGTTGTCCTCAACCACTAACTTACATCTGAGCGGATCTTTTGCTATTGTCATACATTTAGTTTTGTTGGTAGAGATGTTCATATTTAATAGTCGGCTTGTTTGAAAGAACTGAAAGAGCTGCCTTTGGAGATCATCTTCTGATTCGGCAATAATTGCTGCATCGTCTGCGTAGCACACCATACCAATTCTTTTGTTGCCCATTCTATATCCGAGATTAAGAGATGTTACTTTGTTGATAATTTTGCCCATGAGAAGATTAAACAAGAAGGGGCTTAAACTGTCGCCTTGTCTAATTCCTCACGGTGTTGGAATATTTTCAGTGAATTCGTCTCCTGCTCTAACTTTGGTTACGTTGTTGTTATTTAGGTTATGGAGTATCTTTGTTATACTGGTCGGTGTTTCATTTTCTATTAATATATTTAGAATGTCTCCCAGGCGAACTCTGTCAAATGCCTTCGTCAAATCAATGAAGCAAATATACGCTGGCATGCCGAACTCTATAGCTTTTTCTTTTATTTGTTTTATTACAAATACTGCGTCTGTTATAGACCGCCCTTTTATAAAACCTTGTTGTTCTTCAGCATTAGTGATTTGCTTTTCCAATTTGTCCTTGAGAATACCCGTGAAAAGTTTCATTGTTGTATTTAAGAGGGTTATTCCTCTATAGTTTTGTGGGCAGGTTTTTTTGTCCTTTTTTAAATATGGGGATTGTGATACTATTATGCCATTCCTCTGGTGTTTCTGTTTTGTTTAATATTTTGTTAAATAGTTGTGCCAGTTTACTTGCAAGTTCCGGGCCTCCATATTTTAAAAGTTCATTGGGTATACCATCCGTTCCCGGTGATTTTCTGTTTTTTAGCTTTTTGATCTTTGCTTCTACTTCTTCGTCATTGATTGTAGCACTCACTCTAGAGTGTAGGATAACTAAAAAGAACCCAAGATTTATCATAGACACCACTTTTAACATACTTTTATCAACATCAGGTTCCACTAATGAAACACTATACCGCAGAAGCCAGGCTTTAAACAGACAGGTGAGGGCACGATTACTTAATTTCCATATATCTAAGTTCACACTGATATTAAGTTTATTATTTCTCAAATCAATAATTTACCGCTTTCCTTGGTTATCACCTTCCTGACAATCTGTTGGACACTTTTGAGTAATCGTTACATAAAAAATTCAATTTTGTGTATCAAAAATCAATGGCTCTCAAATTCTCAAGCTGTTATCCTTGGATCCTAAATTTTGCTTCCAACGAGCAAGCCAACCCTCAAAGATTATTCTGTTAGTAGAATCTTAGCAGATGTTGAAAATATTTTGTCTCATTCGGACAATTCTGACCTTCTTTTTCTTAGGTCTTCTTCCAACAATATTCTATTGAATTTTTCTAATCACCCTAGACAACCCATATCGACGTTAGATAAGATTTACAGAGAGACGGTATCGTTTTTAACTACCTACCCTAATCTTCTCGTTCTTACTATAATATAGTGATAAAGGAAATGCCAATGTACTCATGGATATAGATTAATATCTCAGTCTTAGACAATCGTTGTTAGATGATGATAGATACTATCAACCTTTTTCTACCAACCCTAGTTTTAAATTCACTAATAAAGTAAATAAATTCAGTAAAAGATCAACCTCTTGCAAAATTTTTACATAATTATGATGGGTATGCTTCCAGATTTAATTGTCTACCGAAAATACATAAGCTTACATTGAGCATGAGGTCTATTGTTTCTTTAATTAATTCACCAAATATAAATATTTCAAAATTTTTAACGGACATCTTGTCAAAATCTTATAATTATAACAATAACTTTAATATTATTGATTCTTTTCACAGTTATTAATTTCTCAGTTCCAAATTATTATTTACCTTGGACTGTTGGAAGTTGAATTTAATCTTCACATGTGGCTGGCTAACCAGCTACAACTTAGACTCTTATAATATGTGATATTGTGGATCGACCTCACTTGTTTATTCATTTTTTCTACGAGCCAATCACTAAGGGGAAAATGGTGATCTTAAGCACCTTTTTCTTTAATTTTTTGGTTAGTAATGACAAGATTGTCACCTAATTTATCATATTTTTTAAATTTACCGATCTATTGCACTAGCGGTTGGCAAATCGCCTTGTTGTTCTGTCATATTCTGACCTCAAGGACACTGTCTTTTCACGTGATGGCTTGTGTTTCTAAATTATTGCTTCCATTTTGCCGGTAGCATCCTACAAGCTAAGGAGGCCAAAAGTGGTAACTTCATTACACTTTTTAATATTACTATAATAAAATCTTAATTATTTCAATAATGGTAACTAAAGTAAAAATTAAATGTTACTAATCATATACTGTGGGAAGTATGATCTTATGATCTGTTAGTTCTCGGCAAATAAGTTGTTTTTTTTACATACATTTTATATTACATGTACAATTACCACATGGTCTTTTGCTGTGCTAAGTTTGAGTTAACTTGTAAACTGTATTTAGTTTTAATTAATTGTTTATACAACATTATCATTTAATGTCCAACGTCGTAAACTTCTTTACATATTTAATATCATTGACTGCTACATATCTTTTTTGAGGTAACACACTTATAATGACTTTTCTATAGATGTTTGGTTTTTCATATTGTTCTTTTTAGATGAACTGATGATGCTTTCTGATTAGAAATCGAAAAGTCGTCAATAAATAGATGAAGTAGCCACCTTCTTTGTCTTTTTTCTCCATCTTTTGACTGAAAAACCCACCACTCTTTTCAGTATATATTTCAATATATATTTCAGTATTGCAAGTAGTTGTAATGATTTAAATAATAGTTATGAATAAGTGTTGCATAAATGTTTGACGAGAAATGGGAGTCACAATGACGTTAGGAAGAGAATCTAAAAAAGATATGACAAAATATGATCTCCCATTTTAAGATTTAGTTTAGGAGGAAATCACCATTATCTGTGAATATCCATTCTTAATAGTAATGTAATGTGTTAAAAATATGGTGTTAAGAAATTGTAATGCTTAGTTGCATATTAAATGATAATAAAAATTACAGACAGCGATTTGCAGGTTGAAACGTTTTTTTAGGTATCTATCCCACTTGGTGGTAGCTCTGGAATGTTTGGGTGCCTTTATTTTGACATTCCCAAACAGTTAGTTGGTGTAGGTAATTTTACGCTAGAATGTCACTACTTACTTTTTTGTTACATGATAAACTTTAAAATATTTAAATATTAAAGGGCGAATTTTGTTTATATTTTTTTTCTTTTAGTCTCTATGTTGAACACACCTAGTGTCTTTAATTAATTTAATTTTAAAAAACGGAATATCGACTGATAATGAAGGAAATGTATTATTTAATTTAGCTCTTAGAAGAGTACTAAATAGTAAAATTCACAACACATGACTAAGATGTGGTCACGCAAATATGAAATGGTAAAATGCAAACCAGAACTTGAGTACTATCAGTTCATGAACGCCAATGTTATTAGCAATTTTGTTGTTCATTAGCGGATTACTATAATGGAAGAATGCCACTCCAATTTTGTAATATAAGTAAGATGTTATGTTTCTCTATTCTCTATTATTTCTATTATATGGTGTCGAAAGTTGGACTTTATTGGACACACTTTTTAGAAAACTGTCTTTAAAATCTGGTGTACCGTAGAATCGTACCGTACAAATAAGTTGGGTAGATAAAGTTTGTAACAAGGTTGTTTTGGAACCGACGAGAAAAGTTACCTAAGTAATCAGAACAGTTTAAAAATCGCAAACTGGAATATTTTGGCTATGTTTTGCATCACCCAGAGAGATATAATCTATTTACTTTAATTACTAATACAAGGCAAGAAAAACGGAAGAAGAAGGCCAGCTTGAAGATAAACGTCATGGCTTAGAAACCTGGGGAATGGTTTGCGCTGCTGTCAAGAAAATTAGTATAGCCTATTTGATAACCAACGCACAATAATCTAGCATAGCATAGGAAGAAGGCAGAAGAAGTCAGTCTATCTGCTTTTTAAATTGTTACTTCCATGGGGAGGTTGATGCAACTATGTATGTAAAATAAAAAAAGGTTTTAAAAAGGGAATACTTCATTCTTATACGATATAGCCAAAATTACTTGTTCTAACGAAAATTCGTTCTTAGAAGAAAAGCATTTGTTTCATTAAAAAATGATTATCCTTTGTCATTTATTAATACAAAATTTTGAAGATTAGACCGAACAGAAAAGAACAACTTAAAACGGATCCTATAACATTCACAAGAAATAATACAAAAGAAAATAAACAATACTATACATAAAAGGATTATTGGAGAAACTTAAAACGATAGGAAATAAAATAAACATTTTAACAACATTTAAAACAACAAACAGATTAAGATCTATTTTAGTTAAAACTAACCTAACAATGAACAATAAAGAACAAAGAATTGTATTTATAAAACACCTTGTGAATACGAACATTTTTATTTAGTTGAAACATCACGACCTTTTAATGTTAGAATAAGTGAACATCAATCTTAAATTATCAGATCAATCAATATTAAAAATTGAGAATTTGATAACTCTTAAATATGTAAACACGCATGGGAAAATAAACATACAGTTTAGTGGATATATTCAATTATATTCCTGAAGAAACAGATGGTAAAAAAAAAATCAAAGAAGCGCCTCTAATTATGTTAAATGAACTGCGTTGCAAATTCCTTGGCAGAATGTTGTAGGATTCGGCTACCCATATTAAAAAAAATCAATAGACAGGAAATACTACTATTAGTAAGTCAATCAATCAAATCAAGACTACATCATTTATATTTTAAAATAACAAAAATATAAAATCAAAGTTTGGTGACATTATTGAGATTAAAATAAATGTAAGACCAAATAATTCCATGTTGGAATAGTTAATGAAGTTTTTTTTCTCATGAATTACCATTGAAATGCGGTTGTCTTTTTAAGAACAAATCATGTGCTATTGTTTTTCTGATGGATATTCTCAAGTTGAAGTTAATTTTATGTAATCGAATAAACTATCTGACAATAAAGTGGTCCTAGGAACTCAACTCAAAAATATTGGCAATATCATTTTAAAGTAATCTACTTTAAAATCTATCATATATTGTCTGAATTGTCAATATAAATGAGTCAGAGAAAATTAATTATTTAATTATTAGAAGAATTTTTTACCAAGCAATATAAAACCAAATTTGTTTAATTTATTAATGTTTTGCATTTTGAGAACGATTTCCGAAGTGGAAATCGAAAAGTCAAATAAACTTAATTTTGAAACAAAATTGTGGCTTAGTCCCAACAAAAATGAAAAATATTAAAAATATTAAATTATTTACCACAATCTAAAATTTTAAACGGTGCTAAAGAAAAAAAGTTTATTCAATATAACATTATTTAAAATTAAAAAAATTATACAAGTAATAAAAGCATTAGTTAAATATTTAATGTACCAGAAAAACATAATTTTAAATGAATAATACATTTTTCTGTGTGTTTGAAAACATATTACCATTGAAGTAACGCAAACGATTTGTCAAAATATTTCACAATTTTTTCAGGTTTTCCAGCATCTCAATGAAACATAAAAATATTCGAGTCGCACCCCTGTTGGCAATCTCCCCAAAACTGGCAAACAAAGAAAGGAAAGCATCCAGTGGTAACGTCCTCCCGCTATACACACGTTGGAATGATGAGCAACCCTTGTAGAGGTAGCGCCCCTTTACAGGGTAGAGGGGGTAGGAACCGCCCCGCCCCACGGAGGAACCGCCACTTGCGATATTGCTTCCTGCCATTCCTGCTGACGCTCGGTGTTCCGCAGGAGCTGCACTACACTTCCTGTCAACGCTGCTGTCTTTCCTGACATGTCACAACAGATTCCTGCACAATTAGCCGGTCAGTAGTGCCGCAGGATCTTCGGACAAGTGTTTGTTTTTTGCCATCCGACCGCATTTTGCAACAGTGACATAAACTTTTACTTTCGAAATATGTCCCACTTTTGTCGATATTTATATTTTTATTTATTAATAAATAAAACTTTTTAGTGTCGTATTGAGTGTTTCTGTTTGTTGGTATTGAGTTAAGGGTAAGTCCTTCTTTGCATGGGATTTGTAGATCCGATTTTTTTACACATCTTCGTAAGTCACGTGGTAAATAGATTTATGTCTTGTGATTAGAATATCTTTTGGGACAACATATAAATTTAAAAATAAACTATTTACTGTTAGCTTTTTGACTTTCAAATGGAACGCTGTTGTCAAAACATACTTTTGTAATAATTAAGTCGTCTTTTTGGTTTCCCTTACTCTAATAAAAAGCTGCTACAGATAACATACCAACGCTGGCAGGTTTGCAAGAGTATTTGTTTCTGTTACAATTTAAGATATAATTATTTATAAGAGAGTTTAAATTCAATGCCTAGATATAATAAAATGCATGGTATTATTAAAGACAAACTATATGTCATCACTTGTCTTATCAAGATTCGTCTGCTACAATTGATTTCTCGCGACCGAATCTTTCTGCAATAAAGCTTTTTTTTGTTAGCCTTACGGTAATAAAAAGTTGCTACAGAAAAATACCAACTTTAACATGTTAGCAGAATTGTTTGTTAAGTTTCTATAGTTTAATATACTTAGAATTACTTATAGGAGAGTTTTAATTTAATGCCTACATATGACAAACTACGTCATGTTTACTAGTATGGCGAAGAATGATCTGTTAGAATTTATTTGCAACAAAGGCGTCATCAAAAATTGTGAAAACATTGGTTAATGTTACGTCTTATGATGGCTAATAAATTAAAGCCGCTTATGTTAAATCAAGATATACTTTTAGTCAAAGTATTTCCAATTGAATAGTGTGGAACAGTGTGAATAGATAGTAGAATTTTCAACAAAGTTTTTATATTTTTAAATAAAAGATTGAGGACATAAATTGTGCTAAAAAATTAATAAAGTCTAGTTCCACATGTAACATATCTTTATTGAACCTAAACCCAAGAAACATTAATTTTGTATTAAATAATACGGTTCAAGAAACTCAAAACTACTATATATATATATATATATATATATATATATATATATATATAATATATATATATATATATATATATATATATATATATATATAGTAGTTTTGAGTTCTTGAACGGTATTATATTTAATATAAATTAATGTTTCTTGGGTTTAGGTTCAATAAAAATATGTTACATGTGGAACTAGATTTTATTTCCATTGCAATCAATCAACGTTTCGGCAGGAAACCCTTGCCTTTGTCAAGATTCAAAACGTAAACGTGACACAGACATTAACGAACTCGTTCGTTCGTCGAAGTTCGTTAATGTCTGTGTCACGTTTTACGTTTGAATCTTGACAAAGGCAAGGGTTCCTGCCAGAAACGTTGATTGATTGCAATGAAAATAAAATCTAGTTCCACATGTAACATATTATTATTGAATCTAAACCCAAGAAACATTAATTTATATTATATATATATATAATATATATATATATATATATATATATATATATATAATATATATATATATAACCGAGGTTTCTACAGCCTCTGCCGCTTCTCGCATTTCGACCGCCATCGTTCTCTGTCCATCCATTCGTCTTCTTTGATGGCTCTATCTCTCATTAGGTGTCGTACATTTTCTTCCCAGGCAACTGATGGTCTTCCCCTTCTTCTCTTCTTTGTTGTGGTATGTAATTTAAAGCTTTCTTTGGCCATCTATCTTCATTCATTCGCTTCACATGACCATAACCACACTAGTTGTCTCGTTTCAATTCTGTCTACACTGGAATATACAGTATTTGTCCTCCTTCTAATATCTTCATTCCTGATATGATCTTTTTTGGATACACCACACGCTCTTCTTAGAAAATCCATTTCTATTACTTCTATTCTTTTTCTACCTTTTTTCGTGATAGCCAAACTTCTGCCCAATAAGTCATAATAGGCTCTACCAAGGTTCGATAGATTGTCAATTTTGTTTCTTGGCTAATATCTTCAGACCATAGTAGAGAGTTTCAGA
This sequence comes from Diabrotica balteata, assembly GCA_918026665.1. NCBI lineage: Eukaryota > Metazoa > Arthropoda > Insecta > Coleoptera > Chrysomelidae > Diabrotica > Diabrotica balteata. The sequence continues at coordinate 136,396,776 of OU898278.1, forward strand.
ATGTTAACCGCTTTTTTTCCCTGCTGCGTCCTGTTTTCGATGTCTCTTTTGGTAGTGCCTTCTTTAGATATTATAGATCCGAGATATTTATATTCATTGTATGTTTTTGTGTTTCTAATTTCTAACTTTGGATCTTCTTCGTCATCTTCAATTTTAAGATACTCTGTCTATGACATATTCATATTGAGGCCCCATTTTTCATATTCTTTCTTTAGTTTTCTAAATATGTAGTCCATGTCTTCCTCATAATTCGCTATGACTACCTGCGAAACTTCCGGGATACTTGTTTCCTCCACTGCTCTAGCGATGATTGAATATATATTTTAAATAAGGTCGGAGATAGACAACATCCTTGTTTAAGCCCCTTTGTTATTGGAAATGATTCAGATATAAAGTTTCCTTCTTTAACGACACTTCTTGCATTTTTGTATATATTTGCGATAGCATTCACATACTCTCTACTGAGACCTACTTTCGTCAATGTTTATAATATATAAATATAAATATATATATATATAAGATATATATATATTTGTATATATGAAAACTACTAAGTTCTCTGGAGAATTTAAAGCTCGACGTTTCGGCAGCCATTATGGAGCCATTATAAGAGGGATATGGTTCCATTCGAATTAGCGGTCTCAAAAATAAGTGCTATAAACGTCAAGTTTTAAATTCTCAACGTTGTTCTTCCCGAGAACTTGGTAATTTTCATATACCTGACCGCGGAAATTTTTGCGTAGTCCTAACTTAGGCATTTTAGGTTCATAGCTTAACATTTAGTCTCCATTCTTTACAGTCAATTTTTCTAAATGTCCCAATTATCTTAATATTGATGCTTTTATAACTTCTGATATCACAGGCTCTTAAAAAGAGTCATGATCTCGGCATTGATTCTTCTTCTATGTATATACCTCCCCTCCTTAATACCTCCAAAAATTCTTCTCAATATTTTCGTTTTGAATATATTTATTTTTTCTTCTTTTATTTGTTGTAGTACCCATGTTTTACTTGCTTGAAGGACTTTCAAATTTGGCTCGTCTCAACGCATTTTTAGATGTAAGATTTTGTGTAAAAGTCCTGCCTTAAAATCTCCTTTTTGTATTCTTATGTACGTTAGTTCACAGGTAATTGAAATTCTCAACTTGTTCTCTCTTGTTCATTTAAGGGTGCTGTCTGCATTCCGCAATGAGCTAACGACGGCAGCTCCCTGGGAGGATGCACTATGTGTCAATTGTGCTATGAGACTTGACTCGCCCTCCTATTCTACAGATACAGAGTTGAATGGTCAATCATACATCATAACGTCACCATATCCTTGGTTAGGATAACGAATTGAGGAAGAGGAGACACCTCTGCAAACATTATATTGGAACCAAAGTGCCATAGTTCAAATTGATGGGCAATATTCAGAAGAAATGAAGATCTATAGAGGAGTTAGACAGGGATGTGTTTTATCGCCACTTTTGCTTACCTTATATTCTGAAGAAATTTTCCAAAACACGCTCAATAATATCGAAGCGGGAGTCACCGTTAACGGAAAATTCTTACAACATAGCAAGCATGACGACACTGTGATCATAGCAACGAGTATAGGAGAGATCTCAACATCTTATCGAAAGTTTGAGTATGAAGTAGTGTTGAGATGGGAATTACTATAAACGCTAAAAAACGAAATATATGCTAATTACAAAAAGACCACATACTGTAGAAATAAACATGCGAATAGAGATTGCCAGATCAGCATTTATACGAATGAAGCCACTTTTAACGTGCAAAAATCTAAATTTAGAGATCGGAATACGTACCATTCCGCTGTTATATATTTTCAATATTATTATATGGAGCTGAGACTTGGACATTAAAAAATGCAATTTAAAAAGAATCGAGGCTTTCGAACTCTGGTTATACAGCAGAGTATTAAAAATATGTGATGGATTCGACCGTTACTTGATGGAAATTCATTTTTGTTATGTTATGTGAAACATCAGATATTTATCAGAGATTATATCAGATATTTTTTATGGATCATCTAGAGACAAAGATTTCAAAACATCCCGTATTCAAACAGTTGTTTTTATATTGGTATGTTTCACAGGACTAACTGACGACGTACTGGTATGTTTCACAGGAACTAACAGGCAACTCGACCAATTTTTATCGTATATTAATTCACTTCATAGTCATATTGAATTTACAATAGAAAAAGAACAAAATCAATTCATAAATTTTTTAGATTTAAAAATTAGCAGACTTCAAAACAAACATGACTTCTCCATATTTCATAAACCTACCCACACTGACACGACTATACACAATTCATCATCCCATCCAACACAACATAAACTGGCAGCTTATCTTAGTATGTTACATAGATTAACAGAAATTCCGATATCAAAAGACAACTTTGAGACAGAATTAAATATAATTAAGCAAATAGCAGTAAACAACGGATACAACGAACAAACAATTAATAAAATGTTAAATCAAAAACTACACAAGAAAGCCCTGAAATTAGTATTTCCACCACCCAGAAAAAAAACCCAGTACCTTCTGCTCGATTACATATACAGGCAAAATATCAACAAAAATTGCCAAATCACATAAAAAAGAAAGGAATATACACCAGCTTTCCGAACAAATAACAACCTAGGCAAATATATTAAAAATAACAAGAGCCAAAATAAAAAACACTTAAATAGTGGTGTGTACAAACTTCAATGTGGCGACTGCCCAAAAACTTACATCGGTCAAACTGGTAGAAACTTTGATAAACGAATAGCAGAACATAAAAGGGCTTTCAAGATAGAAAAACAGATTCGACATACGCACTTCACCTTCTAGATCATAATCTATTCTTTTAATGACAAATTTAAAATTCTTCACATTCAAAATAAAGGCCTTAAGCTATCTTTGTTATAATCTATGGAAATCAACAAATTAAAAAACACACATATAATTCTGAATGACCAACTTGAGACAAACAGTTTTCCCCTCCTCAACCTACTTCATTAGAGACTATAAATTTGTAAACCCAAGCCAAAAATAGATCACTTGAGAAAAGCCGAAACAGCTGTAGTGATAAGATTTAAAATAAATTTTGTGGAAGTTTGAAAACAAAGTTTTCAGTGTTTTATTGTTACATATTAAAAGTATCATGGACTAATAGAATTACAAATAAAGAAATACTGGAGAGGATTGGTAAAGACACAAAACTAATCACCACTATACAAACCAGAAAACTGGAATACCAAGGCCATGTGATGAGGGGACCAAAATATGAAATTTTGAGACTTACAATTCACAGGAAAAGATTCAAGGAAGAAGATTCTGTTGGCCGAAGGCAGAACTCGATGGTTAAATAATCTACGTGATTGGTATCAATTCAGATCGATTGATTTGTTTAGAGCAGCAAGTTCTAAAATAAAAATAACCATTATGATTGCCAATCTCCGTAGGTAGATGGTACTCTAAGAAGTCTTCTTCTTAGAGTGCCGTCTTCCTTCTGTTTTATTGGGTGTCCATAACTGTACGATTGTGCTGAGCTAATTAGAAGATGGATTTAAATTTGTTTTTAAATGTTAATATAAAATATGATACTGTTTTGCATGTATGCATGTTAGAATATTGCATTTTTTTATTAGAATATATAAATGGTGACGTAGGATTAACTTTGCTAACTTAGGTTATATTATTGTATGGCATTTATGGCCCGAGTTTAATTACGACACAAATAACAATAAATCCTATAATATAAATTTTGGTTCCTTCTACAAATCAGATTATAACATTTTGACGGATTCTGGACAACCCTTGTAAATCTTTAGAAAATAGAGTATCTAAAAAGAAAATACAATATTTAATATTTTTATATTACACATATTTAATCTAATTTAAAATTCTTGTTGATAATTGAAGTTCTTTAGATTTTACCAATTGCGGAATACCAAAAATCTTCGCAATAACTATCGAAAGGTCGTCCTCGAAAAGCAAATAAAATGTGGGAACACTCGTCTAAAAATAAAATTTGTAAAACAGTGCATAATGAGATGAGGGAGCTCTTCCTGTACTTTAATTGAAACGGAAACGAACAATCGTGTCGGCCGCGACAAACTCGCGTGGCCTGCTTCACTTAAATTTACTTACTGATAAGGCCCGGGATACAACAGCTGATTACGCGAAAGTTTTTGAGAATTTTCGAAAAACCGAGGTGCGATTTCGATTGGAAGCGTCTGATATTAGGGGGCTCGTTGCGCGAAGGAAAAGGACGGATTGTGATGCTGTTAGAGAGTGACAAGTGGCCTAGTTTCGATCGCAATAATGAGGTGAGAAGAATTAAGTAGGACGAGACAATTTATTTTTTATTAATATTCATAATATATGTTTACCGAAAAAGTTGATATTTCTCCTCTCTTTAAATGCTGGTTATAGGTTAATTACAGTTTCAAATGTATCTAAAACTATGTATCTTATCTCTATTTTCTCATTATAATCTTTATCAGGAGAAGATAAAAACTGAGTTTATTAAGTTAATTTGTTTATACTAATTTTTGCTATACTTTCCCTAATTTTTTCAATGGATTTGTCCTTGACGTCCTTGATTCTCGAAACTTTTCAAAATACTGTCCCAGCTAAAGTTAATATTTGTAATTAGATAGAAGTCATAGGCATATTTAAGAAATAATAAAGTTGTTAAATTACATTATGAACAGTTCATATCACAACTTAGTCAATATTCCTGTTATATAAGCGTCATTACGGTCTCTTCACCGTTTAATAAGTTTACAAAATTTTCTTATTAGGAATATCTGGTCTGGTCTACAGTCCGAAGCTTTGGTTACATTTTATGCCTCATAAAATATTACTTCAATTATGTAGTCAAAAGAAAACAAAAAAAAACTAATAAATTAACCGATCGAATTTAAATATCACATTTACTTTTGCAACATAGAATCATTGTGTATAACATACTATAAAAATTAATTCAAACCACTACCATCTATGGAATAGACGGAAAACTCTATATTGTTTTTTTATCCATAGTTGTTAAACAATCTCCAAATGAGTTATAATCAACAAATTTTTCATATTTCAAATAAGAAATTGACCCAAATTCTGCCTCCACTCTATAATATAATCTTACTTTCTGGTGTTTTTCTTTATCTTCTATAATACATACATATATATATATATACATATATATATATATATATACATATATATATATATATATATAATATATATATACGTTTATATATATATATAATATATATATATATCATATATATACGTATATATATATTATTATATATAATATATATATATATATATATATAATATATATATATACGTATATATATATATATATATATATATATATAATATATTTATATATATTAATATATATATGTATATATATGGACGTTGTTAAACAGAAAACCTCCAACCAAAAAAAAGTAATTGTTGGGAAATTGAGTTTAAAAAATTAGTGTGCCCTAACTAAAACTATGCATAATATATGCATAATATATTCGTCTGGCAATTATTTAAGATCATGATATTCATCTTGTAGGACCATCGTCTCTATTTTTTTTTAATGTAAGTTTGAATGAAGATAGTTTGGAAATTTTAGGTTGAACGTTTTTAACAAAAAACAAAAATCGAAAAAAATTTCGATAAAAACATACTTATGTGGGTTGGAATCTTTCAGATAAATAAATAATATCATATTTTTATTATATTTTTAATGATTCCAAGAAACACAAATTATAATGTTTTGCTTGTAAATTTAAAAAAGTTTTAATTATTGTGGGTATCTACCTCAAAATCTAGAACTGGAACATTAAATCCATCAACGTCTTCGACTACATTAGCACCTATAAAATTTTCATAAAATGGTTTAGCGTCTGAAGGAATTAGATGCTTTTAATAGCTTTTAATATCGTTAATTTTATCCTCTGACAGGGCTTTTACCATTGGGCCAGAGTTGCATAAGCAGCTCGAAAAGATTTCATTTTGTTAATATAATTTGTTTCGTCTCCAACTAATTTATTTTTTCTTCTTCTCCATTCAAGTCATACATAGGAATAACTCTTAATTGCGTTTTCCTGAAAATACACCCAGATTATTAAAAGCAAACTTGTCTCTTATAATATATTAAATTGGTTGGAATTCTTGGTAAAGGTAGAGTTTTTTGAAGATCATATGTATAAACATTCTATATTTATCCTCATCTTTAGCTAGTGTTAAATCTGCCTTTTAATGTTTTTTCGTGATTTTTGGGCCAAATCCTGATGAGTGTCGAGTTCAATTTGTAAAAGTTGCTTTTTATGATCATCCGTTTTTTTTGTAGTTTTTATTTTAAATGAAATCACATACCTGGCATGTGTCCTTCTTGGGACATTAAAATCTCAAATTAAATTTTTCATAAATACCAAAATTCACAGGGTTTTGAACGTCAGTTTTTGTAATAGATCATAAATCTTTAATAATGAGAGATGTGCCGGTAACAATCAAGCAGACGTGTTTTCACTACAGTAGTGCGATATTGTACTTTGGCAGGCATGAAATAAATGACAATTCACCTCAGAGATTCTATTTTGATTAGTTTGATATTATCTGTTTCCAGATGTAGTCTTATCCATATACCACTATTTCTTATAGTATAGAATATAGTATATAGTAGTTTTTTCTCAAAACATCCTAACAGGTTTTAATTAATCTTTATTCAAGAATCCAAGATAATTTCCAATCCAATGGATAAAATCCATTGATAATTTTTCAAAGAGAGTTGAGCCCAAAATAGCACCTGTTAACCGTACCAATGTTGCGGATTATCGCTAAATCTGTACTCTGCTCTCTTTTAATAGTTAGTTTTAAATATTATTATCTGATTATTATCTGATGTGATATTTCTAGGTCTCTAATAAGATATCATCTTCTTTTACAGAGTTGTATGCTGCACTTTGTAAATGTTGTATGGTATCTGTTGTTTTTTCTTAAGTTTTTCTCTAAAATTTAAGGGGAAAGATTTAATGAATTGTTTATTTATCACATATGAAACCAAATTGGTATTTCTCAATTATTCTGTCTACATATTAATTATACTACTATTGTACATTTATTACATTATTTATTTTACATAACTCCTCTATGGAAGATAATTTGAGACAATTCTCCTTTCTTGTATATGGTGCAGAATACTCCAATATTACAATTGTGTCGCTCAGAAGCAAAGTGGCCCAATTGATTTTTTTGCATAATTGAGTTAGACAGTAAACAGGTGGCATTTAATCATTATTTCATGTGATTTTGTTATGGAAAAGTGAACAAACCGAAAAAAAGGTGAAGCAAGATATAAAAACTACAATGGTTGAAAATACAGTGACTCATGTTCAATAGCAGAAGAATGTTATTGCTGAAATACCTACTGAAAAACTAATATTAAAAGACTGGAGTTGAACTTGAGTTTCTTAATCATTCTTTTAATGCTAAAAATCTGAGGCATAGAGCGGCAATAGATGATAATATTGGATAGGAAACAGATCCAACAGTGACCTTAGTGAAGTTTGTGTTTTTTTGTAAATTTTAACGTTTGGCAATGTGGCCCAACTAACTTTTTTATAAACGAAATTTTTGTTAGAGTTACATAAAATATAAAATTCCAGGAGTTCTTTTTATAGGTGAATATAATAGTACTGCTTACTACAAAAACTGGTTTTATATTTTTAGTTTAATTCTTTATTTGCCATTGTCTCAAAATGATAATTTTACTCTTAGGTCACTGTGCTTCTGAGTGACTCAATGACTAGAAAACGATTTATGTCTCCGATCTAGTTGGATTCTAGAATTTTTTGCAGTGGGTTTTTTTATGAGCAGGCCCTACGTCCCAATCTCCTATCAGGGGAACCAAGATTTTCTATTGCTTTGTCAATAATATGGAGTACAAGGAAATATAGCGACCAGTCTGCCCTTGTAAACCAAATAGCTACTTAGGGTCGGAAGAAACCAGAATTAGCTGAGACAGACTGAAAGGAAAGATTAAAGACATTTTACTCAAAACAAATTGAAACAGAGTGAAATGTGAAGGTCCTTACGATCCGTCAGGTGCGTTTTATAAGCGTATAGGTATTAATACACTTTTTGTTCCCGTTGTACCTCGAATTGTTGAGACTACGGACTGTATAACTTGTCCAGCATGCCATAGCATGAAGGGTAGGATGCACGTCATTTTTTCAATGTAGACACCCTAACTCTATGGCCCGACAAATCTTTACTTTTTCTTTATATGGTGAAATAATTAAAAGAAGTAATAGTTTCAACTACCTAGGATTACAGAGTAATAGAGAAATAGATGAAGAGGGATGCAATAACGTTAGGTCAGATGGTTAAAGGGCATGTAATGTGGATGGAACAAATGATCCAGCTAGAAAAACGCTCTTTGATAGACTCATTGTTCAGAGAAGAAGAGGAAGATCCAAAACAAGGTTCTTGATAACATCGATAAATATATAATAAATATGGGAATACGTGCTTGGCGGAGAAAGGCGATGGACAGGGACGACTGGAGAGAAATTCTGAGGAGGCTAGGACCCACACAGGGTTGTAAAGCCAGAAAGATGATGAGATGGTTGAAGTGGAAGAAAGCGAGTAGTGTGTTGTGTGTTGAAAAATTCCAATGAAACTGAAAGAAAAATTCTATAAAACTGCCATAAGATCAAAAATGATTTAGGCAACTGAGTGTTCGGCAGTTAAAAAGAAAGAGAAGCAACAAGTTCATATGGCGGAAATAAGAATAAGGTCGATGAGTGGAGTGAGTCTAGGGGTTGCTGATCTGCTAGTCCCTGAAGTACATGTCGGTAAAGAGAATTTATATTACATTCGTATGACCCAACATAGAAACTTATGGAAAAATGTAGTTCCGGTTTAAAATTAAGCGTGTATATTTTTCGTTTCATTTGATTTGATCTCACATGTCTTAAAAATATATTTATACTTTATTTTGATACGCTTGTAAATTTAATTATATTAGTACTTTATTATAGTCGTATATTTAATTAGATTAGTAATATTGGTACCTGAAGGTAAAACTTAAAAATTAACTAGCAGTACCACGACATAGTATACAAAATATCAAATCAATAATACACCAAATTATAACTTTTCAGTTTTTAAATCGCTACACTCTACTCTAATATTATTTGGTCAACAAGTTTAATTTTATTTTAGGAAGAAGTGTCCGCTTCGTCGAAAGATGTACGAAAGTTCGTGTTCGTATCAAGGAGCTTTGGAATTAAAAAGAAGTGCATCAGCAACATGCCCCTTGGGCATTAAAACTGAAGATTTTTCCACTGCTTCAGACTGGCCAGCCTACAGGTTCTGCAATCCAAGTACCTTCGAACAACTAAAGCAGAGTGTAGAGAAAGCCAAGGCTGCTCTTCAGGTAAATTATTTGCTTTGTTTAGGATGAATGCATCTTAATTAAGAAATTAAGTTGGGAGCTTGCTTCTTTCTCTATTTCCAGTTTCGATTGATGGAAAATGATCATATTCGTAGATCACTTCTGTTTAAGTTATACTTCCTTATACTCAAATTTTTTCGGTTCTGCCGTGTTGATCAGTAAAGAAAAATATATAAAAATAACCTTTTAAATCTGGACGTACATAAAAACATTAAAGGTTTCATATTTCATAGAGCGAGTGCAAAACTAAGGTAAATGAAGAAAGAAAGAAAGGCTTTTATTATCTACTATCTTAAGGTAAAAAATATCAATTTTCCACAGGGAGGATAATTTTGGAAGAAGCTAAAAATGAACAAAGAGATATTTCGGCATATAAAGGGCAATGAAAGGTCCATATTCCTCTTCACAAAGATTTTCACAAAGAAAAACTATTCTTAAAAATAACAAAAGTCGTGCAATGTATAAAACCAAATTCTTTTTTTTATATTCTGGTTGTTTTCGTTCTTATTGTCCCATGTCTTAGTGTTTTTTGTGTTTTTAGTTTTATAATCTAAATGAACTCACTCCACCATAAATTAAGTAACCACAGTTGAATAGAGCATTCAATAAATAATTTCTACTAGGATAAGATCAAATAATATAAATAAATTAATAGATATATAAATATCGTAGGCGGTCCGATAAGTACGTAGCCTTACTAAGCCTCAAAATCTACTATAATTTCATTCATTACATTCTCGTAGACAGGTAATGTCAAAATTTCAGCAGAATCGGACTAATAGTTTTGTTTTGACCGCGCGTGATAGCAATATCATTCGGTGATTCGATTTTTGTTTTTGGAAGGGAAATCGCGCAGCAAAATTAAAGAGCACTTGGATGCTGTGTACGGTGACTCTTCTCCTTCGATGGCAACCCTCAAAAATTGGTTTAACGAGTTTCAACGTGCTAGCACGTCGGTTTTTGATAAACTATGCTTCGGTGTCCCGAAAATGGCTACCACGGATGATAACGTGACAAAAATCCACGATCTCGTATTGGCAGACCGTCATCTGAAGATGCGCCAGATAGCTGACACACTATACATCTAAAAAGACTGCGTATATTAAATTCTGCATGAAAATTTTGGCACAAGAAAGCTGTCGGCGCGATGGGTGTGGCGTTTACTCACTCCGGACAACAAGCGCAACCGTGGGACCACTTCAGAGCAATGTTTGACGCTATTTAAGCAAAATCCGAAGGAGTTTGTACGTCATTTCGTAACTTTCGACGAAACTTGGATCCATTTGTATACATCAGAGACCAAGGAACAGTCGAAACAGTGGACGGCAACCGGTGTACGTTCTCCGACGAAGGCCAAGACTGTCTTATCGGCCGGAAAGGTGATTGCCATCGTTTTTTGGGATTCACAGGGGGTGATCTACATCGATCACCGGAGAAAACAAAACGGTCACAGGGCTCTACTACGATACCCTACTCTAAAAAAACGATACCATTTGGCAAAGAAAAAAGTGCTTCTCCACCATGACAACGCACCGGCTCATACCTCCGCCGACGCCATGACGAAATTGATTGAATTAAGCTACGAACTGTTATTCCATCCATTGTATTCTCTAATTTGGCGCCATACGACTTTATTTTCAGACTTGAAAAAGACACTGATAGAAATTTAAGTCGAAATGAAGAGATCTTTGTCAGCCACGGAAGCCTACTTTGTAGACCTCGAGAAAGCAGATTAAAGAAGTTGGAGCTTATTTTCAGATGGGTTAAAGAAGTTGGAGCATCGCTGCGTTGAGAAAATTACGTTAAGAAATAAATCGTCACTTTTCCAAAATTTTCGTTTTTCTTTGGTAGGCTAAGTACACATTGAAGTATATGACAACGTCGAGAATGGACCAACAATAACAAAATCAGAAGTAAGATCTGCTATAAGTCGTCTAAAAAACAACAAGCGCCAGGAACTGATAGAATATATGCTAAGGTATTAAAATTTAATAAAACACAATCAACTTGACATTATGACAGAATTATTTAACCGTATATATGAAACAGGAACTTTACCAAAAATTGGTACATGTCCATATTTATACCATTGCCAAAAAAAGAAAATACTAAGAAATGTAAAGAACACCGAATCATTAGCCTCATGAACCACTCACTCATATTCTTAAACATCATCCATGCTCGCATATACAAGAAATTGGAGGAAGATATTGCTGATGTACAATTTGGATTTCGCAGCGGTCTTGGCACAAGAGAAGCACTTTTTAGCATACAAGTATTGATACAACGAGCAAGAGATGTTAATACAGATATTGTATTGCCTGTTTCATCGACTTCGAAAAGGCATTTGACAAAGTACAGCATGAAAGGCTTATTGAAACTTTGCGAATCGCAAATATCGATGACAAGGATATAAGAATAATAGCCAATCTCTATAGAAAACAAGTAGCCAAGATTCGAGTAGACAATCAATTATCCGATGAAGTCCCAATACAAAGAGGAGTACGACAAGGTTGCATATTCTCGCCTTTGCTGTTTAATGCGTGCTCTGAACATCTATTTCGAGAAGCTTTGGGAGAAACGACTGATGGCGTGATTGTTAACGGTGAAGTAATAAATAATCTAAGATATGCAGACGACACTGTTCTTGTTGCGGATAGTGCTGAAGAATTACAAAGACTGATAAATCAAGTAGTTAACATCGGTAGAAAAACCAAGATACAGATGCAAAGTTTATGGCAGACAATGAGGTATTGGATAGAACAGAAAAAATAACATACCTAGGATGCAACATCACAGACAGCTGGAATCACTCATATGATATTAAATGTAGGATCGAAAAAGCAAGGAGTGCCTTCCAACAGATGAAGAAAGTTCTCTGCAATTTAATCTTGAACTTACATCTCCGACTCAAAATCCTTAATTGTTATGTGTTTTCTGTTCTTATGTATGAATAAAGGGAATGGGCATTCACTGATGCGTCTTGCAGACGGTTTCAGTCTTTCGAGATGTGGTGCTATCGTCGCATGCTCAGAATATCATATGTACATCATATAACTAACGACGCAGTAATGCAACGTTTACAAAAAGAACCTGAAGTCTTAAAATCCATTAAAGAGAGAAAGTTAGCATACTTCGGACATATAGTGAGAAGTGAAAATAAATATTTATTTTTCCTATCCAGGAAAAGATTGTAATAGCGACCATCAATTTTTATCAGCTGAATTCCGCATGAAGTTAAGAAACAGTCCAAAAACAGGAAATACAACAACTAAATGGCATCTAAGATATAACGATCCGTACAAAAAAGCCGCAATGCAAAAGCTATGTGACCTCAAACAATCATTAAATCCAGACGAGTCCTCAAACAGCATATGGACAAAAACAAAATCGATATTGCATAATGCTGCGAAAAATATTAAGAGTGATAGAGAAGAAAGAAGGAAACAATGGATAACGGATTCCACGTGGACTAAAATACAGGAGAGGAAGTGCTTAAAAGCCACAGGACTGAACAGTGAAAGTGATAAAGAGGCCTATAAAGCGCTGAACGGTCAAATAAAACGACTCTGCAAAAAGGACAAGAACACACACTTGAACAAAATCTGCATGGAAATAGAAGGGCATAAAACCAAAACTGAGACCAGAGACATGTTTAAAAAAATAAAGCAGATAACACGTTCCTTTACACCAAACTACCCTGCTATCAAAGATGATAACGGAACTCTACTCACTTCTAAAAAAGATATTTTACACAGATGGAAAGAATACTGTGGACGACTGATGATGGAGGAAAGCACAGACGCCCCATCACAACAAGAAGATGCCAGTTTTGCGACGGAACCTGACGTACTCAAAAGTGAAGTTGAAGCAGCAATTATGAGGCAAAAAAGTCAAAAAGCTGCCGGTCCAGATAACATACCTATTGAAATGATTTGGGCACTAGATGACGTTGGAGTGGATATAATACATCAAATTTGTCAAAGAGTGTGGGAGACAGGTAAATGGCCTGAGGACTGGACACAATCACTATATATTCCCATACATAAAAAGGGAGCGAAAGATTTATGTAGCAACTATCGCACAATTGCTCTAATTGCGCATTGCAGTAAGATACTCTTACACATAATTCTCGAGAGGATAAAGCCCTTTTTACTACCTAACATTGCGGAGGAACAAGCAGGTTTCGTCCCAGGACGTGGTACTAGAGAACAAATTTTAAACGTACGGCAGATTGTAGAAAAATCCAGAGAATTCAACATCACAACATATTTGTGCTTCATAGATTATAGTAAAGCTTTCGATTTGGTCAACTGGAGTAAAATGTGGCAGGTTTTGTCTGAAATGGGAGTCCCTAATCATCTGATACTGCTAATTAAAAGCCTGTACAATAACAATTATGCCAGAGTTAGAATAAATGGGGAACTAACTGACAGTTTCAGGGTCACAAAGGGCGTGAGACAAGGCTGCATACTAAGCCCAATTTTATTTAACATCTATGGTGAATGGATAATGCGGAAAGCTACTGAGGACTGGAACGGTGGCATCACCATTGGCGGGAAGAAGATTTGCAACTTGAGATATGCAGATGATACTACTATCCTCGCTAGTTCTGAAACTGAATTGATTCACCTGCTACAACGGATAGAAGACGTAACCTTATCGATGGGCCTTAAAATAAACAGGATAAAACGAGAATCATGATAATTGACAGAGCTAACAACAATCAAAATCATCTGGTTAGGATAAACAATATCGCTGTTGTAGATAAATTTGTGTATCTGGGCTCATTAATAACCAACAAAGGAGGCTGTACTGAAGAAATAAAGCGGCGGTCAGCAATCGCAAAAAGCGCTATGGCAAAATTAACAAAAATTTGGAAAAGCCATGAAATTACTACCGATACAAAAATGAGACTAGTAAGAAGTCTAGTTTTTCCAGTTTTTACTTATGCATCGGAATGCTGGACCCTTACTGAGAAAGACAAAAAGAACATAGATGTATTTGAGATGTACTGCTGGAGACGAATGCTGAGAATACCATGGGTGGCCCGAAGAACAAATGAATCCATACTGGTCCAGCTAAACATAAAGAAAAGACTAAGAACACAAATAACAGAACAGATAATAAGCTATTTTGGACATGTGCTTCGAAGAAATGGTCTTGAAAAACTTACCATCCAGGGAAAAGTAGAAGGCAAAAGAAGTAGAGGTAGATCTCCTACACGATACACGGACCATATTGTTGCTACCATTGGCGCTCCATTGTCAGAATGTGCTAGATTGGCAGAAGATAGAAAAACGTGGAGGAACATTGGAAAAATTACCTAACAGCTTCATGATATCACGATACCTGCATCAGGTTAACGACTAAGAAGAAGAAGAAGAAGAAAATAAATACAGAATCCTACTATTGATATTAGAAGAGATAATAGAAGGAAATAGAGCACCAGGACGACGCCAAATATCCTGGCTTAAAAATATGAGAAAATAAACAAAATTTTTTGTTTAGGTCATCAACATCCTCTCAAGAAATATTTCCACCATCAATATGCGAAGAAGTATATTCTCGATAAATACGAGTAGTATCTCGGTTTAAACAAGCTTATTCTCGTAGCATGCTTACCATGGACCATATTCCTATACCGTTATTGATTAAGTAACGTTACAAGCGACCTGACGATGAGCAAACAATCGTAGTGCCGAAAATCGGTCGCCACTGACTGTGAGTAAGTCTTGAATTTTCTTTCTATTTACTTATTTAAAAATGGACTTACATCTGTAAACAACTTATCATTTGATTTTTTGGACCAACCAGAGGACTCTCTGGAGTTTTTATGACTTATATTGTATATTGATCCCTTAAACAGTTGCACTTCTCCGAGGAAAATCTTTTTTGTAATATTATTAAGCAGTCTTAAAATGGTTGCTACGAAATTCATTTTAATCTTGAATAAGCTGTAGTAAAGGAGCCATACTTGAAAGCAAGAGAACATGGTCAGTTTTTCTGTGTACACACAACGTTTATAAGTACACTAAATATGAAACTACTTTAGTGACAGTGCTATACAAAAGAAGTGGAAATGTCGACGTAGTCAAATTCGTCGCGATCCTGCAAATTTGCTACTATTTTTCTGTGGGTTTTTTAAAGTTTTGCAACATCATTTATTAACTTTAAAATATATACTAAACGGTAATATTTTTGTTTTAGGACCGAAGTAGTTTTTTCGGTAACGGTAGTGCTTTCAGTGACTTGTATAATGTGTCCACAGGAAGATCGCAAGACAATATTCAAGACAGTTCTAGTAGACTAAGAGACAATAACGAAATTGATATTAAAAGAAGTGGTAAGTCGTTTATTTTGCTCTGAGTGTTGTAGTAGAACTAGTATTTATTATATTTATAAGTATTAGATATAACATATATACGATATGCATGTAACTTATTAAAAATGTAATGCAAACATATTATTGCATTATAATAATAAATTAATACAATATTAATTAACTACAAATCCTACAAATAATAATGGTTTATGTTAAAAATGGACGTCACAACTTAAAAATAGATAGGAGACATATAATAATTCGCAAATCATTCCTATTCGTTTCTAGTAGATTTTTGGATATCTTCTTCGAAGGTTCGAACATGCCAGTGGTTACGAACAAGTAAGGTAAGGAAAATTTTGTTTTTAACCACTGGCAACATTGAATTTTCGTAACAACACAACAAAACTCATTGAACTATAAATCAAACGTATCGAAATTTTAAAATTCCAAAGTGATATTGGTGCACGTAAATGTCTAAACTAAGCTTTCCTCTGGTCATTAAATTTGTTGTAGTTGTCGTTTTCCCCAAAAATTTTTTAGGGTTATTTCTTTCGCATGTAGAATTGTTTTACGATCAATGCCTAGGAAGTAGGCTTTTTTGTTACTTTCTTGAGTTGTCTCAGGAATATTTCATCACCATCATCATTGGTACTACAGCCCTATGAAAGAGCCTCGACCTTCTCAAGTTTATTACGCCAGTCAGTTGTATCCATTGCCAACTGTTGCCAGTTTGTTGCGCCTATTTTTCTACCTGAGTTTTGGCCTACCTCCACTTTTACTTCCCACAGGTTGTGACATAAGGATTCTTCTAGAAGGGTTGTTCTGCTGTGATCTTGCCAGATGTCCTGCCCATCTTAGTCTTCGTATTGTTATAAAAGATACTACATCTTTACTACCAAATATATATTTATATCTCTGATATATCGCGTAGTTGTACCTCCTTCTCCAAACACCATTTTCACAGGTGCCACCGAATATTCTTCTCAGGATCCTTCGTTAAAATGTAAGCAGGAGGTTTTCATCTGCCTTGGAAATGTTCCATGTCTCCGGTTCATGGAATCCATGTCTCCATGTCAACACTGGTTGTATAAGGGTTTTGTATATGGCTATTTTTGTTTTTTGGCTTAAGTTTTTTCTTCTTATATGTCTACTCAATCCAAAATAGCATTTGTTTATTGGATTATTCTTCGCTTGATTTTTTCCGTCATGACGTTCTCCTTGGTGATCAAGGAGCCTAAGTATGTGAATTTGTCCACCACTTCAAATGTAGAGTTATAAACAGTGAATTAATGGCCGATATTTCTGGCTCTATTGTTGGGTGTTGATGCCAATATCTTAGTTTTCTCCTCATTTACTTGAAGGCCAATATTTTTTGAGGCATTTGACAAGGTGGTATATATTTATTCTAGTTTGCGTGTTGTGCGGGCAACTAGGTCAACATCATCTGCATATGCCAAAATTTGGAATGATTTATTAAAAATGTTTCCTTTGTTGTCTATTTGGGCATCTCTGACTGCCTTTTCAAAGCTATATTGAAAAGGAGACACGCCAGCGCATCTCCCTGTCGCAGCCCAACATGTGTTTCAAATGCTTGTGATTGTTCGCACTGTATTTCAACTTTGCAAACAACGTTACGCATTGCAGCCTTAACCAATCTTATGAGTTTATTGGGGATGTGGAATTCATCCATGGCTTTATACAATTTATTTCCTAGGACACTATCATATCCGATTTAAAATCTACGAAAAGATGGTATGTGTCGATATTGAATTCATTGGTTTTTTCCAGTATTTGCTTTAGCACAAAGATCTGGTCTGTTGTTGATCGAGCAAGCCTAAAACCATTTTGATATTCGCCAACAAGCTCCTCTGAATATGCACTCAGACGACTATATAAAATACTCGAAAATATTTTGTATGCTCTCAGGAATATTTACTTTTTCAAATTTGTTGTTTAAAACTTTTTATGAAACGTTTCATGAAACGTATAAAAGTTTATTTCAGTTTTTAATTTCTACTACTAATCTAATAAATTCGGGACTACTAGTCTAAAACAGTTCATCAATTAAGTCCCTTTCAGGCAGTAATTCTAGTATTCTATATTTTTAAATATTTAAGCTTGTTTTCAGTAACTATGGGTATGCCGTATTAGGCTGTTTTACAAATGCCGTTATCTTGACTTGAATATAAAGTTTTACAAAAATATATTGATTTAATATTAATTAGGATGTTGAAAAGTTTAAGATATTTTTAAATTTATAACACTTTCAGTTGAAAATAATTTTAAAACGAAAGAAAAGTTCAGTAAACTGTACTCCCTCTTGAGAATTCATTTGGCAATATTTGAACAACGAGCATAAAAGTATATAAAACATATCCAAATATTTATGTTAGGTTTTATTTGACAGCACCAAAAAGTAGATAATTATCAGTATAATCGTATCAATTTCCTAATGATATCAAACCAACATTATTAAGATTAAAAAATACCATATTTTTGTTTATACTTATAATCTATATCGTTAAATTTAAATGTTAAAAATGTAATCTAGGTTCATTTAGGTATAAGATAAAAAAAATTAAACCTTGCTACCAATTCTCAAGTTAAAAACAAAATACATCTCAAAATATCCACAAGAAGACTAACTAGCAAAAGAAGAACTAACTGACCCTATTGAAGCTGGCAATGGGATAAGACAGGAAGATTCGCTGAGTACTCTATTGTTCAACCTGATTATGGTTGAAATATTAAAAAAGTAAGACTTTACAAAGGCTATAAATTAAAATAATCTGCTATGCAGACGGCGTAATATTACTCTCTCAAAGTGAAGATGATTTACAACGTATGCTGCACCAATTTAATATAACCGCCAGAAAATTGAACATGGTAATTTCCCCAAAAAAGACAAAACGCATGGGTATACCAGCAAATTTAGTAGGATGTAAATTGGAGCTGAAAGGTCAGATAACAGAACAAGTAATAAAGTTTAAAAATCTAGGCTTCACATTATTAAGCAATGGAAAGCTCGAAACGAAAGTAAAAGATCAAGTGAATAGATCAGGTTGCCTAAATGAAATAATATGGAGAAATACAAGAAAGAAATGTAAGACAGAATTCACACAACAGTCATCAGACCAATAATGACATCTTCTTCCTCTTAAGGTACCTTCTCCATTACTGAAGGTTGGCTATAACTACAGCAAATTGCTCTCATTCTTGAGCTGTTCTTAGTATCGAATGTGTGTCCATGCCTGTCCAGTCTCTTACATTCTTCAACCATGAGCATTTTCTTCTTCCTGGACCTCTTCTTCCTTCCAATTTTCCTTCTAATATAAGTCGTAGGAAACTGTATTTTTCTCCTCTGTTGCTGCTCATTCATTCTTCTTTGGCTTTCTTGATTTTGTTTCGGATGATTCTCTGTGTTTTTTTATATTTTTCTTCATTACTATTTTTGTAAGATCTCCTTATGTCCATCAGCTCTAGGACTTCTTCTGTCATCCATGTATTCTTTGTTTTTCTGATGTTGTCTTGTAGTTGTTCTCTTTGTATAGTTGAGATTGTTGTGTGTCAAATACTTTCTATAGTTTCTTCTGCTTCCACATGTGCTTCACTGATTGAAGACAATTTCAACAAGGTGGAAGGAGCAACAAGTGAAGTAGGGCTGAAGATTAATGAAGAGAAGACGAAATATATGTGTATAAATAGAACGACACGAAGAGACAGAATAGGATAAAATGTCACGGTCAACACCTTCAATTTCGAAAGAGTACAACGTTTTAAGTATTTGGGGGACGTAATCACAGCTGACAACGATGTCACTGAAGAAATAAAAGGCAGAATCCAATCTGCAAACGGCTGTCTATTTGGACTGGATAAGCTCATAAAATCAAAAAATCTCACAAGAAGTTCAAAGATCAAAATCTATAAATCCATCGTCAGACCTGTAATAACATACGGATGCGAAACGTGGACAATGATCAAAGCAAAGGAAGAAAAGCTCAGACGCTCAGACAGAAAAATTTTCGGACCTCACCATGACATCACCACAAACCAGTATAAGATCAGAACCAATGTCGAATTAAAATCACTCTACAACGACGCCGATATTGTACAAGAAATTAAATTAAATGACAGCGACTAAGATGGGCAGGCCAGGTGCATAGACTGCATAACGAAAGACTTGCAAAACTGGTATGGGAGGAGATTCCCACAGGCAAAAGACCACTCGGACATCCCAGAATGTGATGGAGAGATAACATCCAAGGAGATCTCCGGAAAATGAACATTCCATTTGACCCTAGGTTGATGGAAGACCGAACAAATTGGAAAAAAGTTGTACAGTCAGCCAAGACCCACCCAGGGTTGTAGCACTACGTGATGATGATATTACTATAAATCAGAAAAAAAAATATTTAAGAAATGCCTATTACCAAAAGAAATCCAAAGAACGAAATTTTTTCCGTGAGGCCATAAAATAATTTTAGTACTTATTGGCCCTTGGCTCTATGAAAAAAAAAGAAACAATATTTTAGATTCGTTGTTTAATTTCCCTCTCTGTCCTCCTTCTCCGTCTTCTTTGTCACCCTAAAGTGTGCCAGTGTACTTCTCTCTCATCTGCTTCTCTTATGCTTCTCTTATTCTTTCGCTCCTTTCATTATTATGTTTACTATGTTTCTTTCATCCAGCCTGAAATCCATTCACCTCTCGAAGTCTCCCGTCTCATTTGCACATCTCTGACAGTTAAAAATGCAAGCCAAAGCGTCCAGCACCTCACAGTACAGTCCGTTGAGGCAGATGTGCCTATCCTATTTGTGAAGGTGCCAAAACTACCATGTCTGGTCAGAAACCGCGTCAGGAAGTAGTCTAGTTTCCTGAACTTAAATTCACACTACATTCCAAGAGGAACTTAAAGCTGTTTTTTCGTTTGAAATTTTAAAACGCAAAACGTTAAATGCTTGTGGGAATTGTATACAACCCTATACGATAATTTCTGTTGAATGTTTTGGACTTCTACACAAATTATGTTTCATGTCTTACCAAGAATAAAAAGTAAACGTATTATATTCTGCAGATCTGACCAGCAATTCAACTACACCACCAAGATTACTTTGTCTTTAGTATTAAAGAAATTTGGAAAGCCAACTACTAAATTTAGCAGTCCACCATTCATGTCAAACCACATGTTGCGACGTATAAGCAAAACGTTGTAAGTTTTAAACAGGTAGTTTTGAACAGTTAACCGAGAGGTGCTGTAAATTATCTACGCTAACATAAAGTAAATTTCTTACATTGACAAAATTTATCTCAGCTGTCTAGAAATTTTTTCGATAGTAATTACTTATCATCTTGTCCTTGAAGAAAATGATGTGAATTTTGGTCTAACGACTTACAATTTTCTTGCTGTTCATGTTATTCCAACTGATCTAACCAATTCTACATACAGTTGTGGTGGAAACAATATCTAAATTATCATGTACGTTTACTTCTTCGTCCAACAGATGTCTGTGTTTGTATTTGTAAATATTTAATAATGCAAAGTGCTCGTATTTTGAAATCGGTATTTACATAATGCACGTATAGTACGGTGTGTCAGTATTGAGCAAATACACTTTCGTCCTAAATTTTTGAAATAAAGGTTTAAGCTAAATTTTTACCTGAAGAAATAACACTTTCGCCCAAGTCCAATATTTTTGCATATACACTTTCGTCCAGGGGTTGAGCTCCGCAGGGATCAATCATATAATTAAAAAAAAGTTGTCATACTGCGTTATAAAATTTGTTATCTTAGATTAGTGACAACTTACAATATAAATAGCATATAATAATAAACTTAGTTAAAAACTAAAATAATGGGATGTATATTTAACATATTCGAGCCTAGTAATAGTTTTTTCATTAAAATTTTCTATTTTACTTACTTAATACTTTAAATTCTAATGTAAATCTCATTTTGATATTGATTGATAGCCTCTAAAAACACGAATATATTCGGATGGTATGTATTAAAGGATTTATATAAATTTCATTGGAAAGATTGACATGCATTGGTTGTTATCGTAGTTTCTGATGATTTTGCAGCCCAAAGTATCGGTGAAAATGTTGCGTTTTCATCAACATATGTCTTCACTAAATATTCAACAAAAGCATTTAGTTCGACACTCTTGGGAATAATTTCTATCAGATCAAAAACTAAACAATCACCGACGTGTTGGTGATTTAGAAAAAGAAGACCAAAGCAATGACCAATCCATTTTTCCCCACTTCAGTTCTGTTTTCGAAATCATTTGTTAAGTCAAGTTCTTGAATTTTACGCCACCAAGCCTGTGAAAAATGGAATCTACATTCGATTACTTTAGATTTACCCCTAAGAGATTTAACAGCCTTATGCATTGATTTTTCAAAATCAATGACAATATCTTTTGGAAGAAAATTTAAAGTGAGCTCTGAACATTTGGTCCTTATTAAATTGAAACCTGTTTCATATGTGGATGATACTTTATCTGGCAAGAAACAAATTACTAGTGGAATGTAGTGGTCATTGTAGTATCCATCATTTTGTATAATTTGGATTTACAGAATTTTGGGCAATATTTAATTGTACCATCCATATATATTCTAGAACACTTACATAACAGTTCTTTGATTTGTCTCACAAGACATAATAGTCAATTTTGCACTCTTATCATTTGCCAATAAAAAGTTTTCATTTCTAAACGTGATGATAGAGCCCTCTAATTTTTTCAATGATTCCAGTATTTTCTCTAACGTTTTTGGTAAAACTGAAAGTAATTGTCTTCTTACATACATATATAAATACTTCGTTTCACTGATTTCTAATTCATAATAGCTAAATTGGTATTTTTTTCTTCACTAAAAACTCACTGTAACATTTTTCTGGGTTGAGTACTTATATCTTCTGCAAATCTAGTCTAGTTTTTATTAAGTACTAATGATGTTTTTACTGATGATAGTCTGATCAGACTGAAAACGTTCTGAAACTTTAATATGTTTGAATCATTTAAATTTTTTATAAAATTTTTAAATATATGCCATTTTATACTAAGCTTTTTAATTCACTATGAGTCTTTTTAAACTATGGCGTATACAGCCAACCACTGAAATTCTCCCTTTTATTAGTGTATGTTTATATATAATAATACATTTGACCTGATACAATTCTTTCTGCTGGTAGTTTGGTATCATAATCTTTATACTACGTTCATCTAAACTAGTGTAAATTATTGTTAATTTAGCACGAGACTAATTTCGTGCCTTCCAAATTATTTTCTTCTGAATGGGGTGAAGTAAAAAATGAGAAAAAGTCCTTAGTGATTTGAGCAGGAAAGGGCTAATGGTACCTTTACATGTCTCGTATTGAAAAACGTTAATGGGTTTCCCTAAGAAATTAAATTACTAATGTGTCGGTGTTTTATTCATGCGCTAATTGAATAAGGCTACTTGTTAAGATAAAATCTGAAATAACTTTTTTTTAACAATACAAATGAGTTTTCGTGTAAGGAAGTGAAAAATGTTTTATATAATTAATTATATAGGTGGCAATTTATATTTGTAGAAAAAAACTAAGCAAACCATAGATACCATGCACTTATAGCTACATTTTTAAAATATAAACAAATCGCTAGAACAGGTCGATTTTAAATATTTTTAGACTTTCTGCCCAAAGAGATCTTAGTTTAAATTTAACTATTTCCATACAGTTATATATTCTATTCTTTCATCATTTATGATTTAAGATCGGTGAATATGATCATGGCTAAAACACGGGGAGAAAATATAACCCTAGAGATGACAAAACATACACAAAAACTAATATTACCCTGCAATATACCAGACGCATGGAGAATCAGCATAATAATACCAATGTTTAAGAAAGGAGATAAAGAAGACCCCGACAATTATAGAGGTATAAATTTACTGAACACCGCACTTAAGTTTACCACAAAAGTCCTAACCAACAAAATCAATAAAATAACAAATTTATCAGATGAGCAACAAGGATTCAGATCCGGAAGATTTTGTGCAGACGCTGTATTTGTACTAAGACAAATCACAGAAAAGTTCATCGATTATAATAAACCAGCATATCATTGTTTTATAGACCTGATAAAGGCTTTCGATCGCATCCAATTCGAAGACGTCTTACAACTACTTTATAAAAGAAACATACCAATCAATATTGTAACCTCGGAAACCTTTTTTGGATGGTGCTAGAAAGGTCACCAATGGAGACAATGCGGACGGCAACCGGATGGTTGGTGGAGAGTGTGTCGTGGGTTTGAAACTAGCTTTTGGAACCGGGAATGGGTCCAACGGACGAAACAAGTGAAGATAGAACAAGATAAGATATATTAGAAAAGATACATAAATAAACAAAGAGATAGATGGGTAGAATTACCAAAGATACGATAATTTTAAAGAGAAAATGAAGAAACCTTAGAAAAGAAAACAGATAAGGAAAGATATTTTTGGTTTAGAGACCAAACCCAAGAGAAGATATTAACAGGTAATTCATAAGTAAATTTGATCAACGCACTATATAAACAAATAATAAATATATTAGGTATTATACCTACTTACCTACGAAACTTAATCAGCCTAATCTTTCTACTGGTCAAAGGTATAGTAATATTTAAAGTTAAAAAGCAAATATTCAGAGATATTATTTTATCAGATAACTTGTTAGGAGTCGACAAATAAAATATGTACATAAAATAAAAACAATATATTCAACAACAAAACAATATCGGTAGCTGAATGTACACATAAGATAATAATACACCAACAACTATGAAGTGGTGGTATACATATAAAAATAAGCAATACTATAATTAGAAAATACCTTTACAAAGATATATCATACAATCATGCACAAATAAAGTGTTAAGGGCGTATCAAGAGATGTTACAGTAAAAAAAGAATAACAATTATAGCAAATAACAAAAATTAATCAAAGCTAAATTTACAAAAATACAAAAAGGTTACAGACATAAAACTTTAACCAAACCGCACTTGGTTAAGTCAATTATTTGCTTCGCACTAGTATTTTATGATTGAGAACTAAATGTTCGTAAATATTATTTATTGAAATCTCTTAGTAGCTGATGGAAATTTCGTAAGAAAATATTGGATGATCTTTAAATTGAATGCAAAAATTAGTAGTTACTCTCAACTACAGGTGAAGACATGGATGAACTTTGATTCGCTCAGATAATGGAGGATGATATGATACCATACCATATTACTTGCCCAGAGAATTGAAGATAATGATTACTTACAGTAAATCTTGATGACTGCTGCATTAATTCAATAAAGTTAATAATATACTTGTATTAAACACTGAATTTAATTAACATTAAAGGTAGTTTATAACTATATTTAATTTAATATAGTATAACGATAAAAACTCAAATAAACAGGTGTATACACACTTAGAAAACAATTCACAGACGGTAAGACAACAAATACGATAATGTGAGTGAAGAGTCTCACGAGATATCAGCCTTTACTCAACGAGAGCCCACGCAGAAGTAAATCTTTCTTTGCAAAAATTTACCAAACTCACCACCAAAAAAGGAAGGGATATCTCTCACTCAAAAATCATAGGCCTGTTGTATGTATTTCTAAGAAGATAACAATTCCGAAAGTTTTGAGTTAGACACCGGTACCAGCAATTGGACATGAGAACAATAGAATCCTTAGGATAAGGATATTACCGAAAAATTACTATACGTGCCTCCGAAGATATTGTTTCCCTAAGTATCAAACAGAAACCCGCCTTAAAGCCGAGAAGACTTAGTTCCATTCATATTCAGGATTACAAAGGAAAGGATTAAAAACCTTTCTTACTCAGGGAAATTCCGTGTTATTTTGGTAGGTAGATTCTTCCGTCATTTTAAGGTAGTTTCCCAATAAAAACTCCTAATCGTACACACGATCATTGGCGTATCATCCACATGGGAAAAGGGAATTAAAAATAATTAATATTTTAATTATATAAAAAAATGTTACAAACCATCGAAAACATCTACTTCCTTAATTGAATACAGGCAAAGATAAATGAAAAACTAACACAGTATATACCCGTATAAGGGGGAGTCGGACAGGGTGACTCGTTAAGCCTTCTTTTCAAGTAATGGACGAAATAATAAAAGCAGTACGTAAAGGTCATCGTTACAAAATGGAGAATAAAGAAATCCAAATATTATGTTATACAGACGACGCCGCATTAATCGCCGATACAGAAGACGATATCCAAAGATTAACACACATCTTGAATATAAAAGCCAAGAAATACAATATGATAATATCAGCAGAAAAACCCAAATGTATGACAACATCTAAATACCCACTACGATGTAAAATCGAAAGTTATGGAAAAATAAAAAAGCAGGAAGCAAAGTTTAGATATTTGGGAATAGACATAACTAGTTACGGAGATGTTAAAGAAGAAGTACGATAATAAAGCTTAAAAGCAAGGAAAGCGTAGGGATCTCTTAATGACACAATCTGGAAGAAGAAACACCTAAGACAAGACACAAAAACCAGAATATATAAGGCAGTAATTAGACATATATTAACATATACGGATATACGGCGGAGACAAGACCTGATACATCTAAAACGAGACGACTACTAGAAACAACAGAGATGAAAATACTTCGACGAATATCAGGGAAAAGTCTTTCCAGTACTTTTCAGTTTTCCGTTGAAACTTTATTCCGTTAAAATATATTCACGTAATCGATCTAAATTGTACAATAATTACTTCTATTTTAAGCGTTCGCATTATATTTTGACAATATCTATATTTTGACCACACAGGTCTTCCCCATATTGCTTATGTGGTTATTCCATTCTTTTTTTTCTATAGAAATGTACAAAAATTATACCAGAGTCCATTGAATTCCGAAGTTTTTCAAACTTTAACTTTAGATATTGTAAACGGCGATTTGTTCCGTACCTTGTATAAAATTTAAATTCTCGAAGGGTTGGTAGCAGGTACCTTTTTTAAGACTTCCTGTAGAGAACAGATTAAACAGGCTCATGGGTCTATAATTTTCTTGATCTGTAATTGAAAAAACGTACTAGTTTTATCTTCTTCTTCTTCTTAGCCTTCTATTGTCCATGTTTGGACATAGGCCTCTCCCAACTCCTTTCATCGGTCTCTATCTTGAGCAACATATTTCCAATTTGTTCCGGCTATTCTTTTAATGTCATCAACCCATCTAATCTGTGTTCTCTTGGTCGTTTACTTTCGTAAGGTCTCCAATGTTGTATTGTAGTATTCCAACGTTGGTCTTTCTGTCTAGCAGTGTGGCCCGCGAAGCTCCATTTAAGTTTTGCAATTTTTATTGTTATGTCCTCGACTTTTGTTTTGGATCTTACCCAGTCGTTCCCCTTTTTATCTGACAGTCGTATACCTAATATTGCTCTATTATTTTTGTTTTTTTCATATTCATTTTTAGGCCGACGTATTGGGAGCTGGCTGCTAGTTCCCTCAACATAATTTGCAGTTCCTCGAATGTGCTCGCTATAATCACTATGTCGTCAGCGAATCTGAGGTGGTTTAACTTGTTGCCATTAACGTTAATGCCATAGGTTGACCAATTTGTAGTTTTGAAGACGTCTTCTAGGGCTAGGTTGAAAAGCTTTGGCAATATTACGTCTCCTTGTCTCACTCCTCTCTTAATGGGGATGGGATTTGTATTTTCGTCTACTAATTTTATAATTTACTATAATTATGATAAAGATTTCTGTCCATGTATTATTATTATTATTCTTGAGTATTTTTTATTTTTATGTTTTCTTTAATATTAGTATCTACTGTAAAAATAAATTTGAGGCAATTTTCTACTTATTAAAATCTAAAAAAAAATGGAAACATCACCCTACCTCTAGCGGTTGCATCTAAAGGTTTCTCAAATATTTCCCGAATAAATCATTAATTTCAAAAAGTGAATATTCCTATTATTCTTTTATTGTAGACGTCCTTTGCGGCGAAACTTTTATGACAGTTCCTTTCCTTTCCGAGCCCCTTGCCCTCGCATTTTTGTTTCCTTTTGAATTCTTAATTCTATAAAAGACATTCTTTATTTCTGTATCTCGTTCTTTGTTCTCGCAGAAATTTTATTATTTAATTGCGATTATTTATTAGGGTGTGCTGGTGTCGTTATTTTTTGTGATGGTGGAGTGTTAGTACAGACAATCGCAACAATTTTATTAAATTAAACCGTATGTAAGTCACTAAATTATTATCGAAAATAAGTTTAAAATATAATATTCTTTAACATACAGGAAAATATTTTTCCGTTTAATAATTTCCAATAGACAAAACATATAACGAATAAAAATGATCACGTAAGAACTTCTTATTATTGCAGGGATCTTTTTCTTGCATTCACTGAATCCTGTGGAGATTCCTGATAAACATGACTCTTTGCTGACAAATGACTTGACCGATATCATTATGAACCATTCAAGAAGGTTTTGCAGACAAGAAATTTTCTACGTCCCACGCTTCTTCGTCCAACGATCTTTCCTTGCATTATAAGCTGTAAGAACTCATATCCTACAGCCAAACTCTCGCTATCACTGTTTTCATGATCTTATTTTTTATCATATCATCATCTCGTTGACAGTATATACATATACCAGTCTCCTATTTTTTAATATCTATTCAATAAGAATCAAAACAGAATATGAATAACTGAGTTAGATAATAGCTTATATCCCCCTGTTCATGGTCTATCTATTTCTTAAAGTAAGTTTAATCAAACGTCTCCTCGTTTCCGTCCATCTCCTGAGTCATTTATTAATTAGTTTTCTTCATATGTCGGTCATCCTCTATTCGTTTTGACTCCCATTTGGTCGTATGTTCCTCAACTGTCAGACCTATCGGTTACACTCTAGCTAACACTGCCACCGCGTGATTTGACACGTTAGCCACTATATACCGTGAGAAAAGTGTTTCTCTGAACTCCTCTAATTTTGGAGTTGTACTCAGTGAAGGCTTTTGGGGGTAGGTAGGATAGGCCAGGCCTACCCAATAATTTTAAGAACTTTACAATTGAAAAACAAATGTTAAAAAATTATGTTAATGCATGTAAATAACTTTTAAATGTACTAAATCACTCAATACATTAGCGTCCGTTAAAACAACTGTTATTATATTACCACAGAAAGCATCGAATCGTATTCAGGCATTTTAAGTATCATTAATAGGCCCGATCGGAACTGGCCGACCCAGCTCACATAAGATCCCCGTACAAAAAGCGTTTGAAGTTAAGTAGCTTGCCGGACAACGATTTATATTGTCGTGTTTATGCTTGCTGTTTAGGAACCAGACGATCGGGCCTACGCCGACCATCGTTGTCACTTGTAACGTAATTATCGAATTGTAATATAAATTTTCTTTTAAATTATGATAAAAAATATGTAACATAATCTATAATTGTAACATATTTTTAAACAAACAACACAATTGCAAACAAGTGCACGGTTGCCCAAATAAATTTTAAAAAATTCGTAAAATTAAAAAAAAAATCACATTTGCATAATTTCTATATCGTCTGATTGTATGCAACTTATAAATGCCAACACTATTGTCGAGTATTAGTTAAATTTTCACTGTTATCTGTTATTACTAGTTGCACTAGTTATTTGGCCGATCGAGGTTAATTTTTTTAAAATTATTCTTGGAATAGTGTGATCGTTTTATAACTGATAGATAAAAATAAGTTTTTCTGACGCTTTACCAGGTTGCAGTAATAGTAATGTTGATAGTGAGTGTTTGGACATTGTTGTTTCACTATTGGAATCGTCATTATCAAGAAGAACTGAAGTTGATAGAAAAAAAATTATTATGAATGAAAGGCCTACTCCAACATTGCGTATTGATGAAAAAGATGGGGAAAAGGTGCCTACTTTTAATTGTTCTTGGTATGATGTCTATAAATGCTTGTCTGGAAGTATTACGAAAAACACACTATATTGTTGGCCGTGTTTGTTATTTTCTAGTAAGGAATGTGTATGGAATTGTGAAGGATACTTTGATTCAAAAAATATGTCTGCCTCCTTAAAAAAACATTCCAGTTGCAAGGAACATTTAAGTAATTTCCTTTCCTTTAAGGATGTACAGAAGAGGGCGTTTTTTGTTCGCGATTTGCTAGATGAAAAATCAAAAATCGCAAAACTTAGATACAACGCAGAAATTAAAATAAACAGAGAAATCATTAAAAAATTAGTTTCTTTAACTTGTACTTTAGCGAAATAGGAACTGGCTTTCCGTGGCCACGACGAATCCGATGATTCCCTAAATCCTGTAAATTTTAAAGCAATTTGGGAATTAATATTAAAATCAACTCCAGAACTAAATGACCACTGGTAGAAAAAATATATTTTAAAGGTATAAGTATGTTTTCAAATATTTTTAAGGGGGGCTCATGACCCCATGAGCACGTAACCCCTCCCTCTGGATCCGCCACTGATTACACATAGCTATATGTAATTTGCAGGGTTAGCCTACACAAAATTTTATCACACCAGCCACCACTGGTTGTACTGTGTGTTTTAAAAACTTCCATTTGTGTTTGCACTTCATACAAACCTATGGAATGTAACACTCATCATATCTTGTGTACCATCAAAATTTTATAATTCCAGTAAAATTTCAAACAGTAATTAGTAAATCGAAAATAAAGATGGTATTGAAAAACCTAAACATGGCCTATAGATAGAATGTCTGCAGTAGTGTAAAAAATAAAGAAGAGCCCGTCTATAATATTCTTTCTATATTAATATAGATATTTCTTCCTTGTTGAACTATGGTCTAGAAGAAATGCATATGTGAGAGTTAAGTGCATCCTTCGATATTTAAATGGTAGCTCTCCAGTTTCTGTTCGTAAACTTTCAATTGGGCTGGTCCCGAATGCTTATGTGGCTATTCTTAATGCCGTAGTTTGAATAACTTTAAGGTGAAGTAATAAGGATTTTTTGGCAGATGTATATACTGTGGAAACATAATCCACTTTAGATCTAATTAAGGTTTTATAAACATGGATTAAGCAGTTATAGTATACTCCATAGTTTTTATTAGAGAGTTTTCATAAGATTGATACCATTTTGGCACGTTTTTTTAATTTGCAGTATATGTTTTTTCCATGTAAGTTTCGCACCGAAAATCATTCCTAAAAACCTAATGCCACCAGCGTAATTCAGAATTTGCTTATTTGATTTAAGTTGCGATTTAATCGGAGGATCACGTTTCTTTGAAAATACCAAACACTTTGATTTACTACGTGAAAACATAAATCCTGTTTTCTTCAACTAGTTTTCAACAGATCATCTGAATATAATCTGCAACGAACCAAGCTAGAGTTTGATGATGTAATATGATTCATGGCAATTAAAAATAGCTTTGCACTTATTACAGACTAGACCCTTGAGGGATGCAGTTTGCTTAATGTCTCATTAATGATGTGCAATGGTTGACTTTTAATTAAAAATTGCCGTTTTTTAAGAAAATTGAAATAAAATTAATATTACCTCTAATATTCCATGTGTGTAGTTATCTGGTAATATTGTAACGCCAGGCTGTGTCAAATGCTTTTGTAATATATATGAACACTGCAATAGTTTTCTGTTTTTTAGACAAAAAATATTTAAGAATTTTGGACTCTAAATCAATAAGAGTATCAGTAGTAGTTTGGTTTTGTGGGAATCCATTCTACTCGTTAACCAGAAGGTGATTTTCTTCTAATATCCATAGCATTGTTTTATTAAGTATTTTTTTTATGACTGTGCATATTACATTGATGCGGGAGATTTTTTTAAACTTTTTAGAACATCTAGCTTTGTCTGGCAGTTTTTTCAATAATACTAAAGGTTTATTATAAAGTTCAGAAGCAGAGTTTTTTGGAGTAATAAGGGCAAAGTTAAGTTCATCTAAAGTTAAAGGGAAATTGAACGGACTATTATCTTTATCTTCTCAATCGAGCTGTTGTTTTTCTGTAACGATTTTATATTGTATAAACTCTTCGGAATAGTTACTATTGCTGGAGATTTTTCAAAATAGGTAGCAAAAGCATTAGCTATTTCATTGGGTTTTGTTATTACATCAGTATTATGAATAAAAAAAGGTACTTAATAAAACTTGTTTTTTACTGAAAACTAAAAAGATCTCATATTAGACGATAACACCACGATAAAGCACTGCTGTAACTATACATATCTAGGTATCACTATTTCACAAGATGGAACATTAGACAAAGTCATAAAAGAGAGAAATACGTCAGGGAGAAAAGCCATCACAATGTTAATCAGCATTTTATGGGACCAATCCATCAGCAAAGAAAATAAAAAGATAATATATAAGACTATAGTAAAAAGTATCACTTTATGCAGCTGTTATGTATAGCCACTCAACGAAAGAAGGCTGGCAACGCTGAAAGCGACGGAAATGGATTTTTGGAGAAGAGCCGCAGGAATATCTAAAAGAAAAAGGATTACCAACGAACTCATTTGAGAAATAATGGGAATCAAACGACCAATCACAGATGACCTAACAACAAAACAACTTATCTGGTTCGGACACATACAAAGAATGGATGAACAATGATTACCAAAAGAAATATTAAAATGGCAGCCAGAAGAAAAGAGAAAACGAGGTAGACCGAGAAAAAGTTGGACCGAAGGAATAAATAAAGAACTGAGAGAGACAGATATAGAAGAAGACCTATGGAACAACCCAACTAAGTGGCGGCTGGAAGTCGGAAAACGGCGGAGAACGTTATAAACCGACAAGTAGTAGTAGTAGTAGGTTTTTACTGATATTTTTCGAATATTACTCCACACTGTAGCTAATGGTTTTAAGCTGTTTATATTTGAGACATTTTTTCTCTAGTTTTTATTATATATCTAGCATATGCACTCTGTTTTTTGTTTTCAATAATGTTAGTAGTTTTATTATGTTTTTTTCTTTTTGTTGAACGATATTTTATACTGCGTGATTGCTTTTTGACATTGCGTGTTTAACCATGGTAGAGGTTTGTGTTTTCTTAATATTTTAGTTTTTCCTATTTTTCTGTCGAGTATATAATAATGGTAGTAAAACTGTTGAGAGTTTTATTTATATTAGTGTTTTCAAAACTGGTTTCTAGTGATTCTGTTTATTTCTATAGCGTCAGCGTAATTATTTCAATAAGCGTTGTTAGTTTTTATTTTGGGATTGGTCGGTATTCAGAGGAAATGTTATCAGAAATTATAGAAACTTTTATTGTCGATCTGAATTTTTTGGTTACCGATTTAGTTGCTACCTTTATATACTTTATAAATTAAAATTCTTTTTACATTTTTTTGCTGTTTTGTGAATATTCATACATAATATCACAGTAAGCATGTATAAAAATTTGTCCTCTTAAAAATAGTCAACTACTAACTGTACTAACAAAGTCTCGATAAACGAGCGAGCAGGAATGTGAAAACCGCGATCAGCAGCAGGAGCAGTAGCACGACAGAGACGAAGTGAAGGGTGAGCTCGCGGGATCAACAAGGAGGATCGGACCAATAAGATCCAGGCAGGGGTTGCTATGGTTACGTCCTGTTACGGATTGCCATCTTACATTTCAGGAATTTCACTAACTTGAGTCGAATGCGTTTCGGTGTTCTTATCTCTGGGCTTTAGTGTTTATTTCATGGAAGATTAAAGGAATTAGGAGCGTTCTTACATGCACAGGTCTTGAGAACGTCGATCTTTAATTTTTGTTGTTTGTTCTTAAATCAAGACTTGCTCTAAACTTTGCCTGTAAAATTTGTTTACAGTTTAAATTTGAAATTACAATTATTAAACAAATAAAGTTAAATGTTTTTTAAAAAATATACTCGCCCCTCTACGTTCTCGGATACACTTTTAAAGGTCAACCATTTTTTTAAAATTAAAAGTTAAACGATTAAATTTTTTTAGATTTCTGATAAAAATATTGTGTAAATGTAATTGAGACTGTCATGGAATCACATAAATTTATGGTTCAGAACAGGTTTTTAAAAGATTTTTAGAGATTTACAGAACATTGGTTAAAAAAGTGACTACAGTGGCAATATTGAACAGCTGAAAATAATCAATAACATTAATATTGGTGGCTACCATTTTTTTAAGACATACTTACTGCTGCGCAATATTACAATGAGATACTTAATTCATTAATAAATTCACTTGATGATGAGAAATTGCAAAATGTGTATTACTAATTATGGTTTTATATTAAGCACAGAAACGATAGAGCGATCCTCTAGAATCCTCTAGAAGATCTCTCTTATAGATAACATGCTCTCGAATAAAATGAAATTTTTATGGGAAATTTCAATTTTGTTTAGTTTGTCTTGTTCTTCTTCAAGTGCCATGTCCGCTTCTCTTTCCTTGGATCTTTCCTTGCATAATCAGTTGGAGCAAGGTGTATTTCTCTTTACGGGTAATATCTAGATATTCCAATTTTCTTGTTTTAATTGTACTCAAAATTTCTATTTTTTATTCATTCTTCTCAGAACCTCTTTGTTTGTGACATGTTCTGTTCACGATATTTTTGAGAATTCTATACGCCCACAGCTCGAATGACTCCAGTTTTTTCATTGTTCCATTGTTCAAAAGTTTCAGTCTCAGTCTCTCGTTCAATTCTATTGCTAGCCTTTAACTTTTTCTTAGTTCCACACTTTGACCCTTCATTGCTTTAATTCATTCTAATTGACCAAACCCAGACAGATAGACAGTCGTTACAATTGGCGCTGAATAAGCAGTTATAAGACAAGTTCAGAACGGTTAAAAAGTCCCAAAACAACAAAAAAATAGTATTAAAATAGCCGGTACTGTAGACTAGCGGGTGGTTTAATACTATATTTTCTGTTTTTTTTAAATTTTAATCATATATTTTTAAAATTGAATAAAATAATTCTATTATTTATTTATTTTTTTTTGGATAATAAAATTAAAAAAGTGTGCAGGCTGTATAACGGACCGTGTTTACTATGACTGCTAACCAAGAACCACTATTTCGTTTCGGTGGTGTGCTACTTCGGTAACGCTCATCTGAGCATTTTACTGTAAAAAGAAAGTAATACAACGCCAGTATAGCAGCGTCGCTTCAAAAAATAAAATAAAGGAAATAAACAAAAAATAGAAAAAGATCTAAATAACCAGCTTTGTAAAACAATACATAAAAATTTTTAAGAAAATGTTTAAGAAACGTGATATCTCACAAATACCAGAAAAATATACTAAAAAGGATCAAAGACAAAAAAAAACAACAATGCGTGACTAACGAAATTATCGAATTGATGGAGCAGAAGAGATAATAGAGAAACAACAGGGAGGAATATAAGAAAAAAACAGAAATAGAAATTATTAAAACAAAAGGTCTTCTTCTTCAAGTGCCGTCTCCATCAATGGAGGTTGGCGGTTATGGTGGCAAACGTTTGTGTATCGTCAGCTGCTCTTATGAGTTTCTCAAATCCAAGTCCTGTCCAGTTTCTGATATTACGTAACCAGGACAATTTTTTTCTTCCAATTCCACGCTTTCCTTCTATTTTGCCTTTTATTATCAACTGAGGGATGTAGTATTTCTCGTTGCGCAACAAATGCCCTAAATAACTGGTTTTTCTTCTTTTGACTGTTCCCAATAGTTCTTTTTCTAAATTGAGTCTAGCTAGTACTTCTTCATTTGTTTTTCGTGCTGTCCAAGGAATTTTTATAATTCTACGGTACACCCACATTTCAAATGCCTCGATTCTATTCAGGCTCTTTATTTTTAAAGTCCACGTTTCGACTCCGTAGAGAAGAACAGACCAGATAAAACATTTTACACGTTTTAATCTCAATTTAATATTTATATGTGTATCGCAGAATAGAACGCGCATCTTTAAGAAACTATCCCTAGCTTGAGCAATTCTCGCTTTAATTTCTTGTTCTGGGTCCAGCTTGCAACTAATCCAACAGCCAAGGTATTTGTATTGGTTTACCTGTTCTAAAATATTCTCATTTATTTTTATAGGTAAGGGGATATTCTGTTTTCTTTGGATCACCATTACTTTTGTTTTTTTTTTTCGCTGATCTTCATTCCAAACTCTCGACAAGCATCCTTAAGGTGGTCTATAACCCCCTGTAAGTTTGTGTCTGTATCAGCCAGTAGGACAGTGTCATCTGCATATCTTATGCTAGATATTGGTTCTCCATTAATTTTTATTCCTGTGGAAAGGTTTTCAACAAAAGGTATTTTAAAAGGTTTCAAACAAAAGGTAAAGGTCACGAAAAAAAAAATAGATGCTGAATTGTATTGATATGGAAGAATTAGAATATAAACATGACACATTCAATATGTTAAAAAACAGAGCTATATCGTAAGAAAAAGCTCCTCATACAATCGTAGACTCGACAAAGGAAATAATAATAGATGAAGACGAAATTAGGAAACTTGGTATGCGTATTTAAATGAACTATTTAATGACATCAGACCAAAATAACAACAGGTGAACAGGTAACATTAGGTGAAGACAAAGGACCAGAAATATTAAAGGTAGAACTACTACATGCTATAAAGTTGGCAAAGAACATGAAAAATGTTGGCGTTTTTTAGTCATAAGTACTCAACTGATAAAATCTAAGAGGACTAATTAATATTTGAATTCATAACTTTGCCAAAAAACAACGTTGGAGACACCGTAGCGACTATAGACTTATAAATCTAATGACTTACACCTTGAAGTTATTTTTTCGTATAATAAGAAATGTGTGAATATGATCAATATGAAACAGATGACAAGTATCAAGGAGTTGATGGCCACGACATCAGGATTATTGAAAAATTATATGCCAAACAGCGACCACTCGTATTAATGGGAACTCGACAGAATATAAGATCATAATAAGAGTTAGGAGAGGTTATGTGCTATCCCCAATGTGATTTAATTTATATTCAGACATAATCTATATATGCTTTGTATAACTTCAGATACGCAGTTATATTAAGCGATTACTTAAATGAATTGTAATGTGTTTTAAGTCCATTAACACAGTCGTATGAAAGATGAGACTAAAAATAATTATTCTGAAATAAAATATATGGTATTTAGTCACTTACCTTATCAAAATACATAATTACGAATAAATGAGCAACTAATAAATAGAGCAACTATTTTAAATATCTAGATTGTTCTCTACTTGTGCTCAACTACTTCTATAAATACAATAATTAATACACTATAGGCTATTCCACGAATATACGACTGTTTTGGTTTACTGCGACAACGAATATTTTACTGTGCAAGTAAAAGTATGAAGGTCTATTGGTCTAATCATTATTCCAATAAAAGGGTCTACTAGTATGACATCTAAACTAAAATTATTTCAGTTAAAATATACAAATAAATACAAAGACGTCTATGAAGCCAAATGTGTTCATCAGACATTTGGGTAAGCTTTCCGTGAAATGTAAACACCAAAGAAGCGTGCCGGGTTTCTTTGATATAACACATTTTATTACTTGATTAGGTATTATAACTGTAATAAAAAGAAATATACTATTTTTAATATAAATGAAAAGAAATTGGCAGAACGATGGTTCACAAACCAGAAAAAGGATCTAATATTTCAC
This sequence comes from Diabrotica balteata, assembly GCA_918026665.1. Lineage (NCBI taxonomy): Eukaryota > Metazoa > Arthropoda > Insecta > Coleoptera > Chrysomelidae > Diabrotica > Diabrotica balteata. The sequence goes on from OU898278.1 coordinate 136,434,220, forward strand.
TTTGTTAGTTTTAAATATTTGTTTGCTTTGAGTTTATGTACTCTTAAAAGTTACGAAAGTAACGGGTATAACATACCAGCTATTGATAGTTAAAGTACCGAGTCGTTACAGATATTAAAAAGTAACGAAAATTTATATACAGTTTTATATATCGCCGACTGATTATGGCTGTGAATCTGATCGTTGATAATAGTTTTAGAAGAATAAGAGAATAAGTAAGATTTTTCGTAATTTTAATATTAATTGAATATTCGACTAAAAAATGTATACTATTTGCTCACGTAAGTATTGTAACATTTCTTTAAATCACATAATTCAAAAACCAACTTGTTTACAATGAAATAATTGAAATGAAAAATAAACTCTATGATAGTAATTATATACTTTAAAATCTGAATTACAACTGTTTTATAAACTATTAACTTTATATTTATATCATGACTTCGTATTTAAATCTAAGGTTTATATCTGTCGTAACAGTATTTTTAAAATGGGGAGAATTTACTATTGTACAATTCAGTACATTGGACCAATTGAATCGACACCTTAAAGCGAATTTAAAACAGTCGTATATTCGTGGAATGGAGTATACCACATGATGTCCCGATCAGATCAGCATCTTCAGCAAATTTTTCTTCATTACAATCCTCGACTATACCTCTTCCCTTAACTATACCATTATTAACTGCATCCCAAATATCACCCTTAAATTATTCCCAAGTTCTCAAACTACATGCACAGATACAACCATAACAACTCCCCAGTTATCAACAATCCCTAATGTTTCACAACCTCATATATCAATCTCAAACTCTTTCTTAACATTTGCATATCCTATCAATAGCATATTGAAACTGAAAGAAAATTTTACAAAACCAATAAAAAATCTTTAAAAAATCTAAAACTATTTATAATTCGGATACTATTGCTGACAGTATGAAACCCGTAAAAGATTTTATTACTAATAAACTTTGAACAACGTCCCAACAATAATCAATTAATTGATTATTTTGAAAATGCTTTAGGATCTCTAGATAAATTAAGTCTGTCTAAAACTTATACAGAAGACATTTGGCTTACTTAATTTATTAAAAAAATTTATCCTCACATATAAAAAAAAATAAATTGCGATGTACTAAAATATTTAATTTAATTAAGTTTATAATTTAAGAAATTATACAAGTGAATCCAAAATTAGGCAAAATCAAGAACATGCCAGTGGTGTACTTTCATATAAATATTGCAGTATTCCCCTAATAGCAACTCTAGAAGCTGTAGCTGTGTCCTTAGTAAGTGGAGGGAGCACATTTTGATTGACTGTCCAATATACTCAATTGTAAGACTATATCACCACCTCCCAAAGACATTAAAATGACATCTAGGAGAATCTAAATAGATAGCTGACTTAATAGAATTCTTAAAATGTATAAACTTTATTAATAAAATTTAACACATCAATAAGTAAAATATATATTGTATACCTTATCTCTAATTAATATTTTGTATATGTCTATGTATGTTGTATTTTTCTTTATCACTTTTTGCATTTTGTTATGCTCATAACTCTAAGTGGTATTAGGTCCGAACATTCTCCGTCCTACATATGTAATGACCCCTTACCGATCACATCAAATGAAGTGAAAAAGCAATATCATAACTAAAAGCAACTAAACCTATTTAACACCGACGATACTCATCGACTAATAAAAATATTCAATGACATAAATATTTAAACGGAGTAATGCCAGGATCATGGCTGATATCAACGTTTATTACTGTACTACAGAAAACAAAATCCGTATCATGCAATGATTTCCGGACCATCAAATTAATGTGCCACATTTTAAGTTATTTCTAAAAATCATACATCAAAGGTTATATAGACTATGCGAAGAAAAAAATCAGCCGTACACAGTTTGGTTTTCGGAGTACTGGTAATTGTTAACATAAAGCGTTCGATACAGTAAAAAAACGATAAGCCGATAGAAATATTAACAAATATTGAAATAAACTATACGTACAGAGGCAGGAGAATCCGATACCAAAATCAAACGTGTGGTCCGACAGGGATGTATACTATCACTCTTGCTGTTTAACAAATATTTTAAGGAAATCTTTTAAGATGCAATAGAAGATGTTGAAGTCGGAATTAGAATTAACGGAGAATGTATCAATAACATCAGATACGCAGCTGACACGGTGGTATTCACTGAGAGTTATGAAGCCCCCCAGAAGTATGAATTATTCATATGAAATTATGAATAAAATCACAGGAGTGAGACAGAGATATGGACTTTCACTGAACATTAAGAAAACAAAATGTATGATGATCTCTAAGAAAGAACAGCAAATTGGAAGAATCAGTGTGAATGGTCAACCAATATAAAGAGTAAAAACATACACCTACCTTGGTGTGAACGTCAATGAAAATTGGGACCATTCCCTAGAAACAAAATTTAGGATAGATAAAGCAAGATCTGCATTTTAAAAATGGCAAAAAAAATTATTCAGATGCCATGATTTATCGGTACCCATAAAAATCAGATTACTACAATGTTATATCTTTTCTATACTATTGTACGGAGTTGAGTCGTGGACTCTCACAGACGCTACCCGCAAGAAAATTGAGGCTTTCGAAATTTGGCTTTATCGTCAAATCCTGAAGATATCCTATACCAACCACGTTACTAACCAGGAAGTTTTATTAAGAAAACGAGGATTAGGAAGGAGAAGGATTTTCTGGCTGAAGAATGTACTTACGTGGTTCAACACAACAACCTTTTGAGAGCAGCAGTTTGCGAAATACAGATTTCCATTATGGTCGAGTACATCCGAAACGGATAAGCACTAGAAGAAGAAGAAAGTTGAAGTAAAATGAATAAAAAAAATCCTGGATACTACGAAACAAATCAACTTATACTACTTCATGGAATACAGAAATATTTTTAAATACCACATTGTAGGAATCGAATGATTTAAAGAAGACAAACATAAAAAAGCTTCTTTCATATACCCTATTATGAATTAAAATGGCAAACGACATCTTCAATAAATGTTTATTTGTTATAATACACCTCATTATTTGTTGCAACATATTTCTTGAATGGGCGTCTAAATTTGGATTTTTTGTCTGGATGTTTGCCTACTGTCTCGAGGTATTTTTTCTTTAATAAAAGATCTTTCATTAAAAAAAATCAAGCGTTTCATATTGATTCTTCTGATCCGTTACTTTACAATAACTACAAAATAAATAAGAATATAAAAAGAATGCAAATTATATTTAAAATCAAGAAAGGAAATCTGGAGTTTTTGGGAAATATTTATCGTAATCTATAATACGAGATATAGTAAAGTAAGAAGAATGTCCTGGCTGTGCAATTTACAAAAATGGTTTCGACTGTCACAGGAAATTGTTGCACATGACAGGGTCAAAACTAAGAATTTCACTGGCAGAGTTTCTCAATACAGTTGGAACACGATTTCTATGGAAGACAAAAACAAATGGAGAATGATCAGAGGACAAAGAAAAGAGATGAACGAACTAATAAAAACAAAACACATTCAGAATGGAACATGGGTAGACTACTTTCGATCCCTGTTTACTAAAGGTGACTATGATGAACCACCAACACCAAAAGTGACTCAAACGAAGAAATAAATATTGAGGAGGAAGAGGTAAAGGAAGCATTAAGGAAAATAAAAAATTAAAAATTACCAGGATGAGGACAGAATACCGAACCTAACTCCTAAAGTAGGACGGGCCAGATCTGACCAAACAACTATTAAAAACAACCAAAGTGATAACAAATAAATTGAATGAAATTATAACACTAACAGAAAAACAACAAGGTTTTAGGTCAGGAAGATCATGCACCGACGCTATATTTATAATGAGGCAAGTGCAAGAGAAATCATTAGAATACAACAAACCGGCATATCTATGTTTCGTGGACCTTACAAAGGCATTGACCGGTTCAAATTAAAAGACGTTTTCCACTTACTGTATGCAAGAGAGATACCTCTAGGAATAACCAAAACGATTGAAAATATCTACCAAAACAACACAATAAAAGTAAAAGTAGAAGAAGAACTAATCGACCCTATTGAAGCTGGCGATGCGGCAATGGATGAAATAATAAAAAAGTTAGAACTTAAAAAGGATACCAAATGGAAGAAAAACAACTTAAAATGATCTGCTATACAGACGACGCAATACTACTCTCTTAGGGAGAGCGCCCACCAAACTGGCGTGGCAAGTAGCACGTAGCAAGTAGCACGCGTCTAGCATGTTTCTTAAAATGTAACCAATGAAAACGAATGATTAGAATGAATGACGTCACTGTCATTTTGTTCTGCGCTAAATCATTCGTTTTCATTGGTTACATTTTAAGAAACATGCTAGACGCGTGCTACTTACCACTTGCTACGTGTCACGCCACTTTGGTGGGCGCTCTCACTTAAAGTGAAGACGATTTACAACGTATGCTGCACCAATTTAATATAACCGCCAGGAAATTTAACATGTTAATTTTCCCAGAAAAGACAAAATGCATGGTTACAACAGCAAATTTACTAAGATGTAAATTGGAGCTGGAAGATCAAATAACAGAACAAGTGATGGAGTTTAAATATCTAGGCATCACATTATCTAGCTACAAAAAGCTCGAAACCGAAGTGGAAGATCAAGTATATAGAGCAAACAGAGCTGCAGACTGCCTAAACGAAACAATATGGAGAAATAAAAATATAGGAAAAGAAACGAAAAGCAGAATTTACAAAACAGTCATCAGACCAATAATGACATACGCGGCAGAAACAAAACCTGATACAGAGAGAACAAAAAGGATGTTAGAAACAGCAGAGATAAAATATTGATGGTAAGACACTATGGGACAGAGCTAGAATTACAGATATACGACATAGTTGCAAGGTGGAGAACATCAAAACTGAGTAAGAAATAGAAGAGTAGAATAGAACGATCATATAAGCCGAATGATAACAAAGAGAGTAGTAAAGACGGCAAGAGACGGTTCCCCAAGAGGAAAACGATCAGTAGGAAGACCACGAAAACGATGGAATGACAACTTACTGGAGGCACATTGAAAAACAGACAGTCATGTCTATATAAAAAAAAAGAAGAAGAAGAAAAAAAAAGAAGAAGATATCATCAACCTGTATGCGTCCACTGCTGGACATAGGTTTTTCTCAGCTCTTCCCATCTGTCCCTGTCTTGTGCAGCTTGCATCCAGTTATTACGAACATGCTTCAGGTCGTCAGTCGATCTATTTGGTGTGTGTCCTCTGCTCCGTATTGCTTCTTGTCTTGTCTCCACTATAAAATACATTTTGTCCATCGATTGGTTAAAATAATCTATTAAAGAATATTTTGTATGACGGATTGTTCGGTTCGGCGCCAGGACTGTGACGAGACGTGACTAATGTGTCTGAATCGACCTTAAGAGTCACGCGAATCTTATTACCTTTTCACTTCAAAGTGTAAAAAACATTGTATTGTACGTGACAAAAAATAATAGCATAGGCAAAAAAAGTTATTTTCGGTTACTGTAAATTAAACTACACCGTACAATACCTCTGATAGGACAGCATAATGCTTTTTGCCGGTTGCCGTTTACGATTTATCTCCACCGCATCGGTAGGTACTTTATTCTTTCCGAATTATCTCATATATCTATGACGAAACGTTGTATCGAGTAAGCACAGAAATGCGTTTGATCGAGAGCTTGATGCGAAAACAATCAAAGCAGCAAGCCGCGATAACGCGGCGAGCACAATTAAGCTCTCCGATCCAAAATGGCGACAGGAAGCTTTGCATCAATCACTTCGCACACGTCAATTAGCCCCCGGAAACACGTCACTATCAATTTGAGCAACGCCCGCTCGGATCACATAGCCTATATTGATTTGGATGCCGTTTTTTGTTGTTGAGGGTAATTTGTTGCTCTCGACGCGTCGTTGTCTTCGATAATGATGGACGAGAATTTTGGCACGGATTTCTTTTTTTGATGAATTGGGAGTTGTTATTCATACGATTTACCTTTTGTTGGCTTTTGAATTATTAGGTCTAGGTCAAATTTGGCGCTCTGAATCTAAATCAGAACAGAAGTACAAATAGTAAATATGGAATAATGTATAATAATAAAATAATTTTAGCTATATTACAATAAAACTATGTATTACAGATCTATACGAATCAAGTACACCAGTTTATTTTTAATTTAAAGAATAGCAATGCACTTTCTCAAGGCATTCATATTTCACATCACATTTCATACAGAAGGTTTTTTTATTTAAAAGTATTTTGCAATCTATTGAGTATCAACGATAAACAAAAATAGTGACATTGACTAAAGAAAAGAAGGAGTTTACCCACTGGTAAAATCAAAGTACAATTATTATAAAGTTATATTGGAAGCATGTTATATGTTCCAAAATATTTCCGAGGTTAATACAATTAAAAGAGCTAAGATTAATACTATAACAAGAATTAATATTAAACTCAACAGTCTTTCGGGTTGAACCGCGTCAATTATCATTGCCCTGAGCATTTGATTTGCAAAAAGATGTGAGGATCACAGACTCATTAGCCTGATGAGTCACACTTTAAAGATATTCTTAAAAGTACTACATCAAAGATTATACAAAAAATATGAATGCGACATCAGTGATTCCCAGTTCGGGTTTAGGCAAGGTTTAGGAACACGAGAAGCAATAGTAGCAACACAGGTGCTGGTCCAAAATTGTTACGATCAGAGGATGGATGTGTTCCTAGGCTTTTTAGATTACCAAAAAGCGTTTGATCGTGTCCAATATCACAAGTTAATGCAGATTCTCAAGAAAGTTGATATAGACCAAAAAGACATAAGATGCATTGAAAACTTGTACTGGCATCAAACGGCACAGTTAAAAATAGACAATTGTATATCCAAACCCATACATATAAGAAGAGGCGTTCGACAGGGATGTGGGCTTTCCCCTCTTTTATTTAACATTTATTCGGAAGCCATATTTCAAGAGTCTTGCAGAGGAGAAGGATGCAGAGATGGGAATCAAGGTGAATGAAGTATTGATCAACAACATACGATATGCTGATGATGGTGTCTTAATTTGTGACAACATAGTCGATCTTCAACAACTTGTCACTATAATCGGAGAATACAGTAAGCGAATGGGATTAGAGATTAATACCAAAAAGACCAAATTTATGATCATCTCCAGAAACTTAGATGCACTTAAAAACACCACCATAACACTGAATACTAAGTCCATTGAAAGAGTGAGTAAATTTAAATACCTGGGATCGTGGCGTTTTGAAGACTGGGCATCGGACAGGGAAGTAAAATGTCGCATTGAGCAAGCTCGACAAGCTTTCGTAAAATTCAAGAAAGTACTGACTTGTTCAGAGTTTGATCTTCAACTGAGACTAAGGTTTACTAAGTGCTACGTATGGTCAGTGCTGCTATATAGCGTAGAGGGCTGGACACTCAAAACGAGGGATATAAACAGGTTAGAAGCTTTCGAAATGTGGCTTTATCGCCGTATCCTAAAAATACCATGGACAGCGAAAATCACAAATATAGATGTCCTTAAAAGAATAAACCAAAAACGCCAACTTTTCGAAACATCAAGAAAAGGAAAACGGCGTATCTAGGTCACATCATGCGAAATGAAAAATACCAGTTCCTCTAACTTATAATCGAGGGTAAAATTGAAGGCAAGAGAGGAATGGGACGCAAGAAGATGTCCTGGCTCCGAAACATAAGGCAATGGATAGGGATTAACGACATACAATCTCTGATACATATTGCAAGAAATAGAGAATTAATGGAAAATGTGATCGCTAACATCCATTAGTGGATTTGCATCTGAAGAAGAAGAAGAGCATTCGACATTCTCTTTGAAGCCTCGTTTTGTTTTTATATCTAATATCTTTACACCATAGTAGAGAGTTTAGAATGTTTACTGATTTTTTCCTGTTGTGTTCTGTTTTCGATGTCTCTTTTAGTAGTGCCTTCTTTAGATATTATAGATCCGAGATATTTATATTCATTGCATGTTTATGTTTTAATTTTCTAACTCTGGATATTCTTCATCATCTCCTATTTTAAGATACTTTGTCTTTGACATATTCATATTGAGGCCCCATTTTTCATATTCTTTCTTTAGTTTTCTAAACATGTAGTCCATGTCTTCCTCATCATTTGCTACGACTACCTGATTATCTGCGAAAAATAAAGTTGTTACACATTTACCACCACCGGTGGTAAATGTCCCACCAACAAGAGTGGGAATAGACATACTATTCCCACTCCGGATACTTGTTTCCTCCACTGCTCTAGCGATAATTGAATAAATAGTTTTAAATAAGGTCGGAGATAGAAAACATCCTTGTTTAAACCCCTTTGTTGGAAATGATTCAGTTATAAAGTTTCCTTCTTTTACGACACTTTTTGCATTTTTGTATATATTTGCGATAGCATCCACATACTCTCTACTGAGACCTACTTTCGTCAATTTTTGAAACAGTTTTTTTTAAAGGTACCGTATCGTATGCCTTCTTTAAATCTACAAACAATAGGTGGGTAGATAGATTCCTTGCCTTCTGTTTTTTCGATGACCTGCTGCAGAACGAATATATTATCAATGCACGATCTTCCTGCCCGAAATCCATTTTGTTCATCTATGTCTTCATATTCTGATTCAATTCGTTTTTTTATTATTCGACCGTACAAACCTCCCCATTGAGCTGGTAACAGTTCACCTATAATTAAAGCATTTACGGTTATCCCCTTTCTTGAATATTGAGATGATATGTCCAATATTCCAATCATCAGGGATATTTTGTTCTTTTAAGCATTTGTTAAATAGTTGAACCAAGATCTCATGTAATCTTTTTGATCCATAGTTTACCAACTCAATTGGGATGTCTTTAGGTCCTGCGGCTTTACCTTTTTTCGATGTTTTGAGGGCTTGTTTAACTCTCCGGTTGTTATCTAAATTATTTACATCTATCCTTTGTCAATAAGACCTTATAATGGTGTTTCCACTGTTTCAGATCTATTAACTGTAAGTTGGATTTTTTCTTTCCTTCCCTTCGGAGAGACTTTATCACCTTCCACGCTTGCCCAACTCGTGTTCCATCCATATACCTATCCACTTCTGCACATCTTTGATCCCACATCTCATTTTTACTTTTTACTACTTCTCTTTTTACATCTCGATTTAATGTTTTATATATCTTGTAATCTTCCTCCTTTCTCGTTGACATTCATTTCTGATTTTTGACATTTGTAATTTTGTGGTCAGTCGTAACTTGTTAAGAAATTTTGTTGAATCTTCTTTTAAGCATTCTAGGTTACATTTAGGGGATGTTACTTCTTGTCTCTTTTCTATATTCTGTACCTGAGTGTGTTATTTTTGCGATAGTTAACTATCACGTTGACCATAAGTAAACGACGGTCGGATCTACGTTCTGATCCACGGTATACCCTCACGTCAGTTGTTTTCAGCTGGGAAGTTGGGCGTTGGATTACATAGTCGATTATCGAGCGCAGATTCCTAATAGGTTGTATCCATGTAAATTTGTGGATGTCTCTATGTTGAAAAAATCCATTCACAATTTTGAAAGACATTGTTTCACAGAAATCTCTAAGACACATTCCGTTGCCATTGGTTATTTGTTCCCCATATCTTCCTACGACTGTTGTTTTTTTCCCTACTCTGTCGTTTAAATCTCCTAGTATAAAGATTTCTAAAGATTTCACACTTTCCTTGAACTTCAGAGAGTATTTTATTAATCTTTTTATAGAAATCGTCTTTACTTTCTGGATCTGTATCTTCATTTGGGGCATACACTCCGATAATTACGATGCTGTTTCCATTTTTTTCATTTCCAGTATTAGTAGTTGTTCATTTACTTCAGTCCACGATTTAATATTGTTTTTAAGATATTTTCGAATGGCAATAGAGACTCCTCTCTTAGGTACTGTTATCTTTACTCACTCCACTGTAGATATGTAATATTCTAACTATCTCTTTATTTTCTTTTCCCTTTTTCTTGATCTTGGTGAGAATACATATATTTATTTTTCTTTCCGCTAATTCTTTGAATACTTCTGCGTGTTTGGTTATAACTGCTTGTACATTCCATGTAGCCAATATCATTTTTCCTTTCCGTTGCATTAGTCGCCTTTGTTTTGATCCATCCTTTGTATTCCGAAGCTTTAAGTCGAAATTTTTAGCATTTATTTCTTTTGACAAGGGATGAGTTGCTAGCCCATTGCCTCAATCCTCCTTCTTTATTCGGGCTTGGGACCGTCACCGGCATTTACTGAGCTACTCAATCCAGCCAGCACTTACCGGAGGCGGAGTTTGAAGGTGGATGATGAGAATGCAAGTAACGATTGGTATGGTTGGGTCGATAAACAGATTGATGAAAACTATCACAGATAGATGGAAACTTGATAGGTTCGTTATGTACGCTAATGTAAATTCTTGAATTTTTATATTAAGATTCCGACAGGTTAAAAATTATTTAAACTTGATAATGTTTTCTATTAGCAATTAGACGAATTATTCAAACATTTTTCTTAAGTATACAAAAATGTAAAAGATATAATAAGTTATATATATAAGTATATAATATATATATATATATATATATATATATATATATATATATATAATATAAATATAAATATATATAAATATATACATATATATATATAAATATATATATATATATATATAATATATACATATATATATATATATATATATATATAAATATATATATATATATATATAATATATATAAGATGGTGGTATTCTTGACTGTTGATTTAAATATAAGTTATGTATTTTGAGGATGCAGTCAGTTTATTTGGCCCAGAAGACAAAGAAAACTCTTTGACTTACTGTCAAGCTTTCGAATTTAATTTAATTCTTTTTCAAGACATCTATAAAAAGAAATATAAATTAACTATTTAAAATTGTTAGTTGTCTTACTTACTAGTCGTGAGATTACAGTTGTTAATATTATTGTACTCTACAAATAATTTGTCTTGTGGGCCAAATAAACTGACTGCATCCTCAAAAATCATAACTTATATATATACTATATATATATATATATATATATAATATATATATATATATATATATATAAACAGGATAATAAAAATTGTCGTTTATTTTGATACATAAGATTATTTATATGTACTAAATAAACATTATAAATTAAGCATAATTGATCAAAGATCGAATATCGTCTGGATATACGCTAAAGAGGGCTTCGTGTGACCCGTCACTGCGATTTCTGGGGTTGTATAAAGTGATGATATTGTATTCGCCACGCCCCGATGGTTAGCGGGTGCTGCTAATTGATATATTGGTCGGAGCGTCGACGATGCGTGCGATATACTCCCTTTCTCTCTCCTTGCATTCTTGATCGTTTTGTTTTTGTTATCGTGAGAGAATTAATCTTTTTTCTGGTAACAAAAAGTTGCGAAGGGAATGTGAGATTAAATTGACCACAACATATGTTTCCTCGTTTTATAATCACAGGTTAACTTTTAACTTTAACTTCTTTTTCCCTTATTATTAATGTTTTATAGTACATTTATAATGCATGTGTTATTAAAAAAGTATAAAAATGAAAAATAGATTCAAATCTATAAGAAGGTAGAGCATATATATATTCAGGGATTTTACAGTATTCACTGCCTTCCCGCGCTCAACCGTTTCCATCTGTCTCTGTTGTCCCATTCTACATCGTTTAGGCCTTTCTTACTCATGGCGTCGTCTACTTCGTTCTTCCAGGATCGTCGGTTTCGTACTCTTTTTCTCCTTCATATGGGGCTCCATTCGGTTATTCTCTTTATCCATCTGCTGTCGCTAGCTCTTCTTACTTGTCCATACCACTTTAGTCTATTTTGTTCTAAATATGTTAGTATGTCTGTTTCTATGTGGAACAACCCTGCAGGAGCCCATTTGTTGTGATGAAGTCTCCTATGATTCTTGTCCCCACTTTAATGGACACTTTTTTCTTTTTACAGAGCTTTTGTAGCTTCTATGAGTTCCGTCTATATTTGTAATTTGTACATTGCCTCCCATAGTTCTGACCTTGGTACAGTGCTATACGCCTTTCTCAGGTTAGTCAGGTTCACAGATGCCAAATGTATATCTCTATTTTTTGCTTTTTTCTTTTCCAACAGTTGTTTCAGTGCGTATATGTGGTCTATGCATAATCTTCCTGCCGTGAAGCCTGCCGTATCTTCCCATATAATTTTCCTATTGATGACATTACGCTTATTTCTCTGTAGTTTTCGCATCGTTTTCTATCTTCTTTTTTAAATGCCTTCATCCATTGTATCATCCGGTGTAATTTTTTTGATCCGTATTAGGAAGAGCATAATATGCTAAGAAAGAGGAAGAACATAATATACTAAGAAAAATATAGAAAAGCACTACAATCTTCTTCTTCTTAGAGTGCCTGTCCGTTCCTTATGTTGGCGATCATTCTGGCTATGATGACTTTGTTGGTTGCTATACGGAATAGCTCTGTTAAGGTCTTTCTAAACCATGTTTTTAGGTTAGAAAGCCAGGGTATTCTTCTTCGCCCTGGGGGTCCCTTTCCTTAAATTTTACCTTACAAAATGCATTGGAGTAGTTCATATCTGCCTTGATTTCTCATTATATGTCCCAAGTACTACAGCTTACGGTCCTTCACGATATTGACCAAATCCGCGAATGTGTTCATCCTCTGTAGTACTTCTTTATTGGTTACTTTGTCTGTTCATGGTATCTTAAAGATACTTCTGTATACCTCTAGCTCAAAAGCATGAAGTTTTGATAGAGTTTTCTGCCTTCAATGCCCACCTACCCACGTACAGAAAAACTGAATACACGTAATATTTAAGAAGTCTTATTTTTGTTTTCTAGAGTGAGGACATGGCTTTTAAACGCAGAGCTCATAGTCAAGAATGCACTTTTTGCGTTTCCAATGCGACATTTAATCTCTTGGATATTGTCTCACGACTCATTGATTATAGTTCCCAACTAGTTGTACTGTAATTACGATTTAAATGGGAATAAGCCACAACTAAAGGTTAAAGTACGTGTATTGACGTTTCAACTTATAAATGTTAGAATAAGTGAACATCAGTCTTATATTAAAAATAGATAATTTGATAGATCCCTAATATGTAAACAGGCATGGGATAATGAACATAGGTTCAATGGAATGATTCAAATATAGTCCTAAAAGAAACGGATGGAAAAAGAGAAAAATCAAAGAAGGGGCTCTAATAAATGAGACCGATTGTGTCGCAAATTCCTCGGCAGAATGTAGTAGGATCTGGTTACCCATATTGAAAGAGAAAGTTATTAAAAAGAAAATACCAGTATTAGTAAGTCAGTTACATATGGAGGATACATTATTTATGTTTTTTAAATAACAAACATATAAAATCAGAATTTGGTGTTTATTGAAGGTAAACTAAATGCACGACCAAATACTGACCATGTAGGGATAGTATTATAAGTTTTTTTTCTGGTTTTTCCCTCATAATTTACTATGGAATCACTAACAGGAGAATTTTACTGTCATTATGGCATATGTTTGTTTTTTTTTTTAAACAAATTACATGCTATGTTTTTGTCTGACGGATATTCTTAAGTTAAAGTTGATTTCATGTAATCGAATGAACTATCTTATAAGTAAAGTCGTCCCAGGAGCGCAACTCAACAATATTGGCAATATCATTTTAAAGTCGTCTACTTTAAAATTTATAATATATGTCTGAATTGTCAATATAAATGAGTCAGATAAAATTAAATTGTTAGAAGAATTTTCACTAAGTAACAAAAAGCAAAATTTGTTTAATTTACTAATGTTTGTATTTTGAGAACGATTTCCGAGGTGGAAATTAAAACGTTAATAAACGTACTTTAACCTTTAATTGTGGCTTATTCCCATTTAAATAGTAATTACATTAAAATGCCACACGAACATATGTTCAGAATAATACTAGTTGTACTGTGAGACACGTTCAATTCTCATTTGGTTCACATACAGATTTGCTCCAGTTATGTTTTCCTTGCTGATGATCATAAGCTTGGTTTTGCTGGCGTTTATATCCAGTCCATATGTTTAACTTGTTTTCGTTATTTTGTTAATTAAGTTTTGCAGCTTTTCTGTGGTATTGGAAGACACTATTGTATCATCTGCATATCGCAGGTTATTGAGCTTGACTCCATTTATTAAGATGTCTTTATCAATATCTTTTAAAGCCACTTCAAAGATATGCTTTGAGTACAGATTGAATATCAGTGGTAAAATTATGCACTTCTGTCCCACTCTCCTTAAGATTTTAAACCTTTTCAACACTTCCATTATTTGTTCATGCCTGACTATGGAAAGTTTTCTTGTAGTCTATCAGACATGCAAAACATTACAACTGATATCTCTACATTTCTGAAACAACACCTGCGCGCTAAATAAAGTGTCCTTCGTACCAATGGCGTTCACAAATCGAAATTAATTGGGCGCAATTTATTCCTCGCATTTCCGGTAAACTCTTATGTAGATGACTTATAAAAACGGCTTTAGCAGATGGCTCATTAGGTTTATGGTCCTATAGTCTTCACAAACTTTTGCTCGTGGTTTTTTGGGAATGGTGCGAACTCCAATTTGAGCCACTCTACTGGTATTTTTTCTGCCTTGTATATTTTATTAAATATTTCAGTTATTATTTTTATTTGTTCTGCATCTACTAGCTTCCGCAGTTCTGCAGGAATTTCATCAAGTATGTCCGTCCATCATTTATTTGTCTGACGGCTGCCGTTATTTCTTCTGGTAGGATTTCGGGATCTGAATTGTCTTCAATGCTGGGTTCTTGTATTGTTTTAAGGTGGAAAAGTTTCCTCAAGTATTCTTCCCATATTTTCTTTTTATCTTCTTTGGTTATGGTAAGATTGCCATTATCATCTATTATTTTTCCGCTTTTGCGTTTTCAGAACTTTCCAGCTATTTCCTTCACCTTTTGATTGGACATATTATATTGACTCTGATATTCCTCTATTTCTTGACATCGTTCTGTTTTTTGTTTTTCTTTGTCTTCTCTTATCTTTCTTCTGGTGATAGTATGTATACTCTAATATTCTTGGTGATTTTCTTTGTTTTTTTTGTCTGATCCATAAATTCTACTATTTCATCGGTCATCCACCCTTTCCGTTCCTGTGTATCTTTCTTCATGTGCTGTTCTTTTATTTCTCGTACTGTTTCTTGTATGATGGTCAGACTGTGAAGATTCCCAGCTGTACAATTTCCTTGGGCGTAGCTTAATCCAGGTGTTCATTATTACTAATTGATTTGCTTCCGCAAAAATTTCCAATGTATCTCCTCGAACGTTCCGGTTTCCCAGTCCAAATGGTTAAACTGCAGATTGTCTTTTGCTCTCCTTAACTTTGGCGTTAAAGCCACCAATGACAATTGTTAGGTCTTGGTGTTTCAACCTTATATCTTCGTGTTTGAATTATCCTTCGAATTATCCTGCAATAAAGTCGTTTTAGGAATGCATTTTAAAAATACTGACAATTCAAGTGACAAAACCTGTTTGTATTTTGAGAACGCTTTCCGAGGTGGAAATAAAAGTATCAAAAACAAAGTATTTTTAACTAAAATTGTGGATTATTGTCGTTAGATAGTGTAGTTAATATTAAAATCCCACAAGAAGATAGTTTTCAGAGTCACATTAATTTACTTAATGTTTCAAAAATAGGTATGTTGAAAGCGATTATACAGTTGGAATTTGAAATGTAATATTGTATTCTCAATTATGTTTTGGTTAAAATGCATTAGTTAAAAGAACACACACTTTGGAAAAATATTTTTTTTTGATTTATTTATTCGCATTAACTATGAAATAGACCTACATTCTTCAAAAAGTTTATAACATTTACCGAAATACAGTCTTCTTTTAAAAGAGATGTGAGGTTAGTTGCAAGGTTATGGTTAGTTCTTATATTATTGAGTTTGTTACACTGCATTAGTATGTGATACACACTTAGCTCTTTATTACAAAACTCGCACTTAGGAGGATTGACTCTATTACATAGGTACGAATGAGTTAGTCTTGTATGACCCAAGCGTAACCTGTCAAATTTTTATTTGGTTCACACGACTTATATTTAGTTGTTTCCACGGTTTTACACTCGGTTTTATTGTTTTAAGTTTCTCTGCAGTCGTATTCCACTTGTTGTGCCACATACACATTATTTTATTTTTAATAACCGCATTCATATCACTCGCTACTACTTTGCGCTCTATTGTTGCTTCGGTGCTGGTTGTTGCTTCTTTAGCATACAAATCTGCTTTTTCATTTTCGTACATGCCTATATGTGATGGAACCCATAATAATTTAATTTCTAATTGGTGAAGAGAAAATAATTCTAATTTTATTAAACTGGCAATTGAATGTTTAGAGTATAACTGTTGGATGGTGTGGATGGAACTTAGAGAGTCTGTAATTATTACTTTGGAGTGATAAGTCGATTTTGCAAATCTTACTGTTTCCAAGATGTCGTACAGTCGCTGTACGGATGCTATTAAACGAAGATAATTGAAAAGTTTTGGCAGCGTTAGGAGATATTACTGATACTCCAAGACGTTGGTCTGTTTTTGAGGCGTTAGTATAAGGAAGATAATCGTTATGCTGGTTCATTACCTCAAGAATAGTTTGTTTAATGTAATTATGGTTTATTTCAGTTTTGTTGTATTTAAGGTTATTTGTATTTTTTCTAATTTTTTCGTAAAAAGGTTGATCTTGTCTCTTATTTCTTATTAAAGTATGTATTGGGGAAACGGCTGGTTTTGATGTTATAGATGACTGGATTATTATCAGTTGCAAGAGCAGCTAATGCATACAATAAACTTAAGTACATTCTCCCATATTCTAAAGGTGGTTATTCCGTTATGCCCTGAAGGCTTACGACAGGCGATGTTCGGAAAACTTCTGTGGCAATTCGTTATGCACTGCTTTGTTTTATTTAACAATAAAACGGCAATTGAAAAAAAATGATAAGATAAGGAAGAAATGAATAATAAAGTCAAATTGACTAGAATATATGTAAAATGCCATACAACAAGAGCCATAAAATTTAATAAAGGAGTATTAGAATAGTTTTTTGTAACTTAAATACATTTTTGAATTCTGTTCAAGTTCCGCTACTGGAACTTCTTTGAACCAGAAGGGAGAAATCCTGCAAGTCATTCTTGACGATAGGTGGTGCGATAAGCGACGAAGAGGGTGTCGATAAAGGACTCTAAAAGGATTCCCCGGGGAGTTGTAAGTGATGTTGGCACACCATGTATTATTTATTATGAAAAGAGCGACTTTCGAGGTCCTTTTAAGGTCTTGACATTCGAGCGCGTTACTGTGCCATCAACTAAAAAGTCTATCATCATATTTTATAAAACACATATTTTATCAAAATATATGTCAAAGGTTTTATAGTGTTATTTAGTGGTCTAATTAAAGGATTTTTATTTGGATGGAATAAATCGAAATTTACAGGATTGTTTAATTGAATTATTAGTTGCATTATTTAAATAACCATAACGTATTACTTTAGTAGACTCAGGTAATACAATTAAAAATTGTAAATATATAAAAAAAAACTGAAAAATTGTGTCTACGAAACATATAACACCCTGCAAATTTAGATTATAAATAGGGTTAGGTAATAAAATAAAAAGTTGTATATATATATATATATATATATAATATATATATATAATATATATATATATATATATATATATATATATTGTTATGATATGTAAAATCGAGAAAAATATTATTTTGTTTAAAATATTTCAAAGTTCAAAAACATTAAAATAATTTAGATAAGTAGGATAATAACCAACAAACATTTCGAAGAAGGAAAGTCTTTAAATTTTTTGGATTACCTGTATTAAACAAAATGTAAGCTATGCATAAATTATTGTCTTTGTTATAATATACTTGAGTGACCCGCATAATTTTAAGTGAAATCCAAAGACAATTGTAACCGGGTTGTCAATACATTAATGCAGTGATTAAGGACAATAGAATAGATTTTAGAAAGAGGTTTTTGTTAGTTTTTAAGAATTGTAGAAAAATATTATTTGTAAATAAGTTTTAGGAAATTTTATAATTATAGGTAAAAATTTGTTTGTTATCGAAATGAAAAAATGAGAGAATTGTGACGAGCTTTGATTGGCGGAGATTAAAAAAGGTGGGATAGGTATGTAGGAATGAAAGTTTAGCTAGATTTTTGAGAGAGAAAAGATAATCAGTTGGTTTTCCAAGGGTGCAAGGCGAACGGCCGTTGGTTCTCGGTAGTTTCCCAGAGGTAGGAAGCAGTAGCAGTGAAAGTTTGTGAGTTTTCGTGTAGTTAGTGTATCTGACAGAAGCTGATCCAGTAAAAGATTGTAAGTCATATTTTTCTACTTATATTCCAAGAGTCACTGTTCAGGCCAACGAGAGATTCAGTTTATCGTAAAGAAAAGATATTCCAAGAGTCATTTTTCACTCAGGCCAACGAGAGATTCAGTTTATTGAGAGAAGAAGAAGCTAGCATAATTTGAACGATTCGTGCATTTGAAGGAGATCATTAAGGACGATAAACTTGCAATAATTTGTTGTAAGATTGCTGATTACCTAGGGAGCGGCTGAGAGTAGATAATATAGTCTACAAGGAACAAGGATTTGGACCACTCATCATCAGAGAGAGATATTTTTGTTTTCTGCAGTTTTTCTTTTATTGATAACACAATTTTTACACTTAATTTAGAAAGGATATAAATATTTTGATTAGGAGAGTTAGAATAATTTGGGATTTTGAGATTTCAATTAATATTGTTTGTACCATTAATTTTAAAGGTTCACGTACGTAGAACAAAATTTTGAGAATCATTATATGAGATTTTGTTTATTGAAAACATTTGAGTGTGAATTATTTCATTATTTTTATTTCAATATATAGTGTTATATATGTGTTTTTATTATTCCGGTATTCTTTGGACCTTACCTTTCACATGTAATAGCATAAATATTGAAGCACGAATTTAACCCTGAGATAAGAGAATTAAAAAGTGTGATAGAGTCATAATCATATCATTTAAATAATTTTAATTAATTAATTAATTAATTAATTAGCTAATTAATTGCTTGGCGCACCAAGACTTGAAATATCACAATAATATATATATATATATATATATATATATATATATATATATATATATATATATAAAGTGAGGTTCCTACAGCCTACAGCCGCCACTTCGCATTTTCGTACATTTTCTTCCCATGCAACTGAAGGCCTCCCCCTTCTTCTTCTTTGTTATGGTATGTAATTTAAAGCTTTCTTTGGCCATCTATCTTCATTCATTCGCTTTACGTGACCATACCACGCTAGTTTCAATTGTGTCTATACTGTAATATACAGTATTTGTCCTCCTTCTAAAATCTTTATTCCTGATATGATTATTTTTGGATACACCACACGCTTTGCTTAGAAAATCCATCTCTACTACTTCTATTCTTTTTCTATCTTTTTTCGTGATATACCAAACTTCTGCCCTATAAGTCATAATAGTCTCTACCAAGGTTCGATAGATTGTCAATTTCGTTTCTTGTCTAATATCTTAAGACCATAGTAGAGAGTTTAGAATGTTAACCGCTTTTTTCCCTGCTGCGTTCTGTTTTCGATGTCTCTTTTGGTAGTGCTTTCTTTAGATATTATAGATCCGAGATATTTGTATTCATTGCATATTTTTGTGATTCTAATTTCTGCCCTGGATCCTCTTCATCATCTCCTATTTTGAGGTACTGTGCCTTTGACGTATTCATATTCAGACCCCATTTTTCATATTCTTTATTTAGTTTTTCTAAACATGTAGTCCATGTCTTCCTTATCATTCGCTACGAATACCTTACCATCTGCGAAAAATAAAGTTGCTAGACATTTACCACCGCCTATGTCCACTTCCATTCCGGATATTTGTTTCCTCCACTGCTCTAGCGATGATTGAATATATATTTTACATAAGGTCGGAGATAGAAAAAATCCTTGTTTAAGCCCCTTTGTTATTAGAAATCATTTTATATATAAAGTTTCCTTCTTTAACGACACTTTCACTTTTCCTTTTTGTATATATTTGCAATAGCATCCACATACTCTCTACTGAATACCTACGTTCGTCAATGTTTGAAACAGTTTTTTCAAAGCAACAGTATCATATGCCTTCTCTAAATTCACAAAAAATAGGCGAGTAGATAGATTCCTTGCCTTCCGTTTTTCGATTACCTGCTGCAGAACGAATATACCATCAGTGCACGATTTTCCTGTACGAAAACCATTTTGTTCTTCTATGTCTTCGTCTTCTGATTATATTCGTTCTTTTAATATTCGGCCGTACAACCTCCCCACCGAGCTGATAACAGTTATTTTGATATTGAATATACTTGAAAATTGAGCTGATGTATACAATATTCCAATCATCAGGGATATTTTGTTCTTTTAAGCATTTGTTAAATAGTTGAACCAACATCTCATGCAATATTTTTGGTCCATACTTTACAAACTCAATTGGAATGTCTCCAGGTCCTGCTTTACCGTTTTTCGATTATTTTGAGGGCATCGTTTAACTCTTCGGTTGTTATCTCAATTATCTGTGTATGTGTGTGTGTTAGATTTTTTCTTTCCTTCCCTCCGGAAAGACTTTATCACCTTCCACGCTTGCCCAACTCTTGTTCACTCATATAAGGGTGCACGTCTCCACCTCTGCACATATTTGATCCCACATCTCATTTTTACTTTTCACTACTTCTCTTTTTAGATCTCGTTTTAATTATTTATAATATTATATTTATATTATAAATCTTGTAATCTTCCTCCTTTCTCCGTTGACATCCATTTTTGGTAAGCAGTTTTCTTCTTGTTTACCAACGTTTGCATATTCTCCGACCACCATTCTTGATTTTTTGTTTCATGTTTGCCTTTATACCCCAAAGTTTCACTTGCAGTCCCATGAATGTATTTTTTAAGTTACTGGTATAATTCTTCCGCTGATATATTTTCTCTATCCATATTTTGTAATTTTGTGGCCAGTCGTAATTTGTAAAGAAATTTCGTTGAATCTTCTTTTAAGCTTTTTTTAGGAGATTTTACTTCTTATCTTGAAAGAAATGCTTTCACAGCTTCGAAGCTTTGTTTATTCGAAAACTTCGGAGATTATTATTATAATTATACTGATCAGGATTCAGGATACAGGATTCTTCCTCATACTGATCTGTTTTGTATTTTTTTTCAATGTTTTATTGCAGAGAGTAATGTTGTTTAGATCATTCTTAAGAGAAATTAATTTAGTTTTTGAAAAATTAAACGTCAAATGATTAGCTTTGCACCACTTTAAAATTTTTTGCATATCACTACTAATAGTCTTGTTCAGTACCGTAGAGTCCTTGTTTTGTCATAAAATTGTGGTGTCATCTGCAATTATAGTTAACCGGCCATTAATGTCGAGGTTAGTAATATCGTTAAAATATAACAAGAAAAAGATAGGACCCAAGACAGAGCCTTGAGGTACTTCACAATTAATAAAGATATTACTAGATTAGCGCTCATTGATAGATACAGACTGGCATCTATGGTTTAAGAGCCTCTATTTTTACATGGGTTTTTCCATTTTATGACCATTGTCTCTGTCTTTTTTAGGATGGACCCCATTGTTGCTTTGTATTTTGCTCTATTATATTATTTTACTTCACGAAATATCCGTATGCCATACTGTTCTCAAGCTATTTTCTTTTAGCATCTTAATACAATTTACTTTTTTTTTTTTTTTTTTTTTTTTTTTTTTTTTTTTTTTACTAGAAATTAACTTTTTAATTAATAATTTTAATTAATAAATTAATTTTTTTTTACTTGAAATATTAAATATATAATATATATATTAAAAATAAATCTGGTGTAGTGATACAAAACAGATTTTATATATTTAAATCAACCTAATTAGTTATTCCAAAACAAATTAATTAATAAAAATAAAGTAACTATATTAATATTAGTGCTGGCGATTGTGTCAAAAATGTGTTGCGAAGCTAATTTTTTGGAATCCACAAATCAAAGGTAACATCTTATACTAATATTAATAGTTAAACCACAATGTCGAACGGATATAATCAATATCCATTTCCATACTCCCAATGTTCAACATCTAGCCAGATGAACCTCAGCGACCAAAACTTAACAGTTCAACAACTAGGACAAACGGTTTCTACAACAAATGCAAACGGGACCACTTCCCGCATCACAAAACCAGCAAAATTTCGCTCCAAGCCAGCTAAACCAGCCATTGCAGTTATATCAACCTCAATACCAGTATTCAGTCCAAAGTACATTACCACAATATCAACCCATAAGCACATCGAAAGCAAATGATGAAGAATGGCAAATAGTACCAAATAAAAAACGTGGGAGAACCAGTCCGGAACAACACCCCAAACTTAAACAAACCAAGATAGATAACTACTGGCTTAACACACCAACAGCAAATAAATTTAATGTATTAATCAATGAAGAGACACACGAAGCAGATACTGAAGAGGAAAAACAAAAACAGGAAGAGAAGCCCCCCCCAATATTTATTGCCGGTGTTAAATACATCCAACCATTAAACGAACTATTAAACACTATAGCCAAAGACAAACATTTAATCAGAGTGTTGAATGAAGAACAAGTCAAGGTACAGGCCCAAACAATTGAAATATACGACAGTATAATAAAAGCACTTGATGAGAAAAAAACCGAATATCATACATATCGTAAGAAGCAAGATAAACCCTTTAGAGTAGTGATTCGTCATCTTCATCCCACAGTGGATATAAACGAAATCAAAAAAGAACTAGAGAGCCAAGGACATATCGTTCTACAAATAACGAATATACTTCAAAGAACTACAAAAAAAACCCCTACCGCTATTTTTTGTGGACTTGAAAATGCAAGAAAATAATAAAGAAATTTATCAGATAGAATATTTACTCAACGCAAAAATTGATGTCGAAGCCCCAAGACTAAAAAGAGAATTAGTACAATGTACCAGATGTCAAAGATATGGTCACACAAAAAATTTCTGCTATCATCAATACAGGTGTGTAAAATGTGCTCTAAATCACAAAACAGCTGACTGCCCTAAGAAAATTCGATCTGATCTTGTAAAGTGTGTACTTTGCGGTAAAAACCATCCAGCGAATTATAGAGGATGCAGTGTACATAACCAACTGCAAGAAGCAAAATTTCCAACCTTAAGAAAGAAAGAGTCACAGAATCAACTACAAAACCAACAGCTACCAGTGGCTACAACAAATATAAGTACAACACAAAGACCTACATATGCTCAAATGATAAATACCAACCAACAAGATACTACAATGGCCACTCAGGCAAATGACATGCAGGAGTTAAAGAATATGATGAAAGGGCTTATGGAACAAATGAGCACCATGCTAAACTTACTAACAACACTTGTCTCAAAAATGAACTAATGGCTAATACACTAAAATTTACCATATGGAATGCTAATGGCTTGACACAACACAAACACGAGTTGTATGCATTTATAGTTAATCATCAATTAGACATAATACTGATTTCAGAAACACACTTCACGAAAAAAAGTTTCATAAAATTTCACAACTACAAAGTATATCACACAACACATCCAGATGGAACTGCACATGGTGGGACAGCAATCATTATAAGAAACAACATCAAACATTACCAGACAACTCACTATCAAAAAGCACATATTCAATCCACAAATGTAGTTGTAGAAGACTGGACAGGACCTATAACTTTTTCAGCTGTATATTGTCCACCAAAACATTCAATTAAACAACCAGAATTTAAAACCTTTTTTGATACACTTGGACCTAGGTTTATTTGTGGCGGAGACTACAATTCAAAGCATTTAATGTGGGGCTCTAGACTTATTAATACCAAAGGCCGGGAACTACAAAAAGAAATACACATGGATAATCTAAACATAGTAACCACAAGGGAACCAACATACTGGCCTACAGACCCTGCAAAAATTCCAGATCTTCTCGACTTTGCTATAGTGAGAGGAATAAATGAAAAATACTTTAAACCAAAGTCCTGTTACGATTTATCCTCTGACCATTCACCTGTTATCATAACTGTAAGCAAAAACATAACAAAAATAGAAAGGAGCTGTATACTACACAACAACAAAACAAATTGGAGTTATTTTCGATATCAAGTAGACAATCAAATCAATTTAGACATCCCACTAAAGACAGATAAACAAATCGAACACGCAGTAGAACATTTTAACACAGTTTTACAGGAAGCAGCATGGAACTCCACACCATTACCTACACATCGACATATGAACAAAAACTGTTCCAATACAATACATGGAAAAATAATTGAGAAAAGAAGACTCAGAAAACAATGGCAACTAACAAGATCACCACAAAGTAAAACAAACCTTAATAAAGCACAAAAAGACCTAAAAAAATTGATAATGGCAGAAAAAAATGCAAGTTTTCAAGAATACCTACAAAAACTAGATGCAACTCAAGCCACTGACTACTCGTTATGGAAGGCTACAAGGACTCTACGAAGGCAGAACTATACAGTCCCACCAGTAAGAACACAAACAGGACAATGGGCGAGAAGTCCACTAGAAAAAGCCAAAACATTTGCGACACACACCTTAAAAAGTCTTTACACCAAATGAGGGAAATTACTCACTACAAACTGAAGAAGAAATTATTTCGATACTCACAAAACCTTATCAACTAGAACTTCCCGAAAAAAGATTCACAAAAAATGAGGTAAAAAATATTATACAACACAACATCGATCCAAAAAAGGCTCCAGGATACGACCTGATTACGGAAAAACTCTTCAGCAACTCCCAGAGAAAGGCTTCCAATTTCTGACACAGTTAATCAACTCTATAATGAGATTAGGCCACTTCCCATCACAATGGAAACTAGCACAAATAACAATGATACTAAAACCAGGAAAAGAACCAGAAAGTGTACAGTCCTACCGTCCTATTAGTCTTCTTCCAGTGGTATCCAAAGTTTTTGAAAAGCTGACACTTACTAAGCTAATGCCTATACTAGAAAACAAAAAACTAATACCACCACACCAATTTGGGTTTATAAAACAGCATTCAACGATACAACAGGTACACAGAATTGTAGAGAGAATCAACGAGGACTTTGAAAATAATAGGTACTGCTCGGCGGTATTTCTGGACGTAAGTCAGGCATTTGATAAAGTCTGGCATAAAGGCTTATTATGTAAACTAAAACAAAATTTACCTACAAATTACTATATACTCTTAAAGTCCTATATCACCAACAGAAACTTCCAGGTAAAGTATGAGAATGAATACACAAACATACAACAAATTCTCGCTGGGGTGCCCCAAGGAAGTGTACTAGGACCTATATTATACCTTATATTTACTGCTGACCTACCGACAGAAACACACATAACTACAGCTACATTTGCGGATGATACGGCAATAATATCGTCGAACAAAAATCCCAAAATAGCCTCAGAAATTTTACAAAATAATCTAAATCAAATCCAACAATGGATGACAAAATGGAGAGTCAAAATTAATGAAAACAAATCGCTACACCTAACATTTACCAAGCGTAGGGAAACATGTCCGGCTGTTTACTTAAACGGTACAGGAATTCCACAAGGGGATGAAGTCAAATATCTAGGTATGTACTTGGACAGAAGATTAAACTGGAGGAAGCATTATATATTTACTAAGCGAAAACAACTGGGTCATAAGTTAAGAACCATATATTGGCTGTTGGGCAAAAAATCAAAACTATCAACCGAAAATAAAATATTAATCTACAAATCCATCCTAAAACCAGTGTGGACTTATGGGATAGAATTATGGGGAACCGCTGCACATTCCAACATTGAAATAATACAAAGATTCCAGTCCAAAACATTGAGATCAATACTAGGAGTTCCATGGTTCATAACCAATGAAGCCATTCATCGGGATGCCGGACTATCATATGTCAAAGATGACATCAAAAAGTGCGCGAAAAAACATAAAGAGAAACTTAAAGTGCACCCAAACGTGTTAGCAAAAAGTTTAGTGAATAAACCGCGTACTGTTCGTAGGCTAAAACGAAAAGTTCCGTTAGAGTTAAGTGAACAATAGGTTCTAAATTAATGTGTACAAGTCTATGTCAGAAATAGTCAGTGTTGTAGGCTAAGTTTTTAAAAAAAGGGGTGCATCACTGGATGCCTCCCTACATGTCATTCCAAATTATTGTCAGTCCTATTACTTATTGTCTATTATCTACCTAAATATTTAGGTTTAGATTGTACAGATAGATTGTAATAAATGTGGGTTAATAAAAAAAAAAAAAAAGAAATTAACCACATGTTTAGTTTAGAATATATTTATTTTGACGTTTCGATTTCCACTTCGATAATCATTCTTTTTTTACAATCAAAATCCGACTTGGTAATTGAATCGTCAAAATAGACACATTTTAAACTGAAATTGTCGTTAATTTCCATTAAAATAGTAAGTGTCATATATCCAGGGGTCAAAATTATTAGGTGAAAATCGTAACTGCAAACTTAGAAAATATTGAAATTTTTCATTATATTCAATTTAATTTTCTTTCCATTTATCCCATTATTTAATTTTAATAAAGCTGGTAGTTAACTTTTAGAACTTCTATTTGATATAGCTTACACCTACATAAATCATAAAAGACTAGTAAAAAAAACTAATAAAAAACCACCCTAAATTTTAATCACCTTATAAAAACACCTTTTCCGTTTACTAGACAACACCACCACGCGCTCTGACATCGCTAGCATCCCTCTTTATTTATTTTGGGGCCAAAAGTCAAACAGTTTTATTAAAACGTAAATATTAACACTGCAAGGGCTTCGTCGGAAAAATTAAAAATGCTTGTCAGTCGTAATTATCATTATCGCGCCGGAAAACCAGAGCTGACATCTAAAAGCTCGACGCAATCTTTACACTTTTTTAGGCACTTTGTCACCACTAATAGAAGTGATTTTTCTTCTGGCGCTGAGCTTTTAAAAAATTTAATTTTAAAACTTGCGTATTAATTAACAGTAGGATGATATCTTTCTATGTTAAATAGTAATAATAAACAAAAAAGTGCAATTTTTATTTATTTAATAATATTGATAGAAGGTTGTTTATGTCTGGTAAACCTAAAAAAATGATTGAAAACGAAAGTACAGAAAAATCAATAAAATAAAAAAATGGTATGGAGATACTACAACATAAAAAATTAAAATATAATTAGAAAGCGATGAAACTTTACAAATATGATTAGAAAAACCCTCCCCGTAGATGTGTTCCGTGGTTGTGTGGATGTGTGTGTGATAAATTTTCACGGAAACAATAATAAAATTAGTAAAATTGAATAGAACGTAGAAAAATCTGTTAATAATATTTATTTTGTAAAAAGTAATTCATTCTCGAAGGAGATTATTTTTTTGTATTTGTATCGCGGACCGTAGCAAAGGGTATCTTAAAGATTACTAAAAACTCAAACAAAACTACCACACATCTTTGTTTTGGTCGCTGTATTATATTTCGTTCCCCATAAAAATGCAATGCACTCAAAATGTATAATTAAAGTGTCGAGCATATCTAATATCTGTGGTAATTAAATAAATATATTGGGAAACACATTTCAATTTTTATTTTATTTCTATTATGTGTATAACGAATTGCGAAAATGTAAATTTTAATATGAGATTGTTTTATTTAATTTTTGAATACAAAAGTTTAATTATTCGTAATTAGCTTGTCGCTACAGATGTCTCCCCTATATACTTTAAACTTTTTTGTGCATTTCATTAATTTTACATTTGGTTTCATTTCTCATAATGTAACCGAAATATTCTAATTTCCTTGTACATTATTTCGTTTTTATTTGTTTTGGGAATACTCGTGTATTTGATATTTTGTCCATTCATGATATTTTAGGAATTGTCCTATAATCTACATTAGAGTGGAACGAAAATAAAAAAAGTTGAATAGCGTTTTGCCATAGTTGAAAAAATATGCTTTTTACAATTAAAACCAAGTATACGGAAAATAAAACAGGTGACTTTATATCCTAAGGTTCATCAAAGGGACGACATATTTGGTAATGTATGAACTTTCAGCCTCTTAGCCAATTTTTATTTTTGTAAGACATTCATGACACATATTTTATTATGCTGCTTAAGGTTGTAGGAAATAACCAAACATTATCAATCAAACAATTGATATTTTAACATTTAATGGATCCTCAAATGACCCGAAAAATAGCAAACTGGAACAAAAAGACTTATTTACTTAGAATAATACAAAAACACAAAAATAACTCCCAAATGAACTAGTAGGTAACTAAACTGATTAACATGACTCATTTCTATTTTTAAAGTAGTCAGATCCTGAATCCTGTTTTTAATAAACCCCTGGTACAATTTCTTTTTGATAAAAATATTGAAATTGCGCTTATAAGCTAGACTTGGTTTAAAAAAAAAATAAACAATATAGTTTTAGTGGTTATGCAATGACAGAAACGATGGCTAAGCAGGTGCGGCAATTTTGGTACACAAATCTCTTCGATTTGTGGAACATAAGGTCAATATAAATTACAATGAAAATATTTTAGTGTGTGCTATCCAAGTTAAATATGGAACTTTATCGTTAAATTTTTTATCTATTTATAAACCTCCAAAAATACAAAGAGTTATGACGATTGGGTAAAAATTTTTGAACAATTTGATGTCTTTAATTATATGTGATGGCACACACCACTCTATATGGGGCTGTCATAATAATGATACCACAGGATCACAACTAATAAATGTCGCAGATGATTTAAATTTAACTGTTTTAAACAATGGAGAACCTACAATTTTAAGACGTCTTGATCAACAGGATTCAGCTATTGATGTCACTTTTTGTTCACATGAACAAGTTAACAAGACATCCTGGAATGTCATTTCTGATACCCTTGGATCAAATCATTATGTCATGTCTATAGAATTTATTTTTGCAATTAATGAAAAAGAAATATCTTGTAAAAATAAATGGAATATTAAAAAAGCCAATTGGGCGTTATATACCTCGACTATTCAGACTTTGCATGATACAAACAACCTTCACTCGGATAATCTTGCTGAACAGTACTTCTCCTTCATTACTAATATAAATACGGCCGCAGTAAAAGCCATACCCCAATATAAATCCTATAAATGTAAACCGCACCCTCCTCCTTGGTGGAATATTGATTGTGACAATATTATCAAACAACGATAATTGACTTTAATAAATTACAAAAACAACTAATTCTGAAAATTATGTTCAATACCAGGAGATCTCGGCTAGAACCAAAAATACATTAAAAAATATAGCAAAAAGGCATTGGATTGAATGGGTCTCTTCCCTAAATAAAAATACACCAGCTACAACTCTTTGGAATCAAGCTAGAAAAATTTACAGAAATCCATTACCAAAAATAAAATCCTTTCGATCAGAAATCGATGGATGACTTTCTTATTAAAGTTGCGCCACCAACTGCGAACCCTCAAAAATCCAGCTACGTAGATTGAACCCCATCTGACAAACATCATTTTCTATTAAAACTTTTCATTTACAATGAAATAATTTACGCTATAAATTATCGTAAAGATAATAGTTCAGGATACGATCATATCAAATACTCCATGCTTATTAACCTTCTAGAAGTAGCAAAACATTTGCTATTAGACTTTTTAAATCAGATCATTCAAGACAATTCTGAGGTATATTTTTTTAAAGACATCATTGTTATTCCGATTCTAAAACCTGCAAAAGATCCAAATTCAGCCGAATCTTATCGACACATTTCTCTCTTTTCGTGTGTATTTAAACTTTGGAAATGATGTTAAAACGTAGGCTAGAATGGTGGGTCCATACCAAAAAATTACTACCAAACAACCAGTTTGGATACAAACAAGGATGTGGAAATTTAGATGCTCTAGCTACACTTGTAACGGACATACAGAGTAACTTTTCTAGAAATAACTATTTGCCCACCTTATCTC
The DNA here is from genome assembly GCA_918026665.1 of Diabrotica balteata. Lineage (NCBI taxonomy): Eukaryota > Metazoa > Arthropoda > Insecta > Coleoptera > Chrysomelidae > Diabrotica > Diabrotica balteata. The sequence goes on from OU898278.1 coordinate 136,464,438, forward strand.
TAGATATAGAAGATGCTTATGACACTGTGTGTTTACCTCGATTAAAAGACAAAATGATCAATCAATTTCAAATACCCACAAATCTGGCAAAAACCATAATTAATTTATTACACTAATAGACGCTTATACGTTAGAAACTATAAAAATTAATTTCTTGAACCACATTATAATAGTTGGGGATTAGAACAGGGATCAGTCTTAAGCCCTTTTTTATCTGTATACTGCTGACTTTTATAGCCTTTATATACCAAGTATCACTTATAAAACAATCCAGTATGCTGATGACTTCCTAGTCTATACAGAAAGGACTAAGTATGAATCCCCCTTACAATCTTAAGAAAATTACATGAACATTTCTCAAGTGGTTTTGTGAAAATGTTTTTAATTTATCCACTCATAAATTAAACGTCCGTATTTTTAACGACATAACATTCCTAACATAAATACTGTTTTATTAAATGACCAAACGCTAAATTTCTGTAAGTTAATAAAATATCTAGGTATGTTTCTAGATCAAACGTTAACATGAAAAGTACACATCGAGTATATGCTTGACAAAAGCAATACAGGTCTAAATTTTTAAAATCAATTTCTAAAACTTGATGGGGTGCTGACGTAGAAACAGCTTTGCTGATTAGCAAGTAAACATATTTTAAATAAAATTAATGTATTTCAACGGGCTTTTTCTACGTACCTGTATGGGAGCATTAAAGTCTACTCAAATAACATTGCATGTGGAAGCTTTAGAACCTCCCTTTAAATTTTAGACGAGATTATCTAAGTGAAAAATTGTAGTGACAATTTCATTTATTAACAATACCTTATATTCTGGCATAAGCTCACTAAATACAGTTGATTTAATAAACAGTTACTAGACTCATAAAAACTCACCAACCCCTTGCACGGCCCTTTAGAGCCATGTGTAACAATAAATATACCAACAGTATTAGCAACCTGATATTAACGACTGTTTTGCATTTTTTAATAAAGCTGGCGTACACATACCAACATATTATAATACCCCATTATTAGATTCATGCATCTTAAATTCTTATATAAAAAAATGGCCCAAAGCAACTGTAATCTATACAGATGCATCCAAAACATCGGAAGGGACCGGATGTGTTTTCCACATTCAATTAAAGTCAACAGAAAAACTGTTTAAACTACCTCCCAATTGCTCAATCTTTATTGCTAAAGTATTTGCAATTCTTAAAGCCTTGATATATTTTGACAGTTTAAACAATAATGCAGTTTTAATAATATCCGATTCATTGTCTGTCGTATTATCTTTCACAAATACAAAGTTACCCAATTATAATTCTAATCCTTTTATTTACCAAATTAAGAATATGCTTGTCAACCTTAAAAATAAAAATAAAACTACAAATTTTATTTGGGTAAAAGCTAATGTTTGTATAAAATATAATGAGCATGCTGATTGGATCGCTAAAGCTGCAATAACCTCTACAGCTGAAATTTTACCAGATCAGAGAATTTGTGTATATACAACCACACATCCCTAATTCCAGATGATTTAGGAATTTCAAATACTGCCCGTAAATATATAACAACTTTAATAAGATTGAGATTTGGCAACGCTTGTTAACCTGCTCATCTTGCAAAAATCAAAATATTCAATTCAGACTTATGCGAAACTTGTCAAGAACAAGGAGATCTTAACCACATCTTTCTTAGGTGTTCCAAATATCTTCAGCATTCAGGAACTCTTCTAAACAACTTGCAAAATCTGAAAATATTTCCTCCATATCAAATAAATAACCTATTGGCTACTAATAATAAAAAAGTCTATGATTGTCTGATTAAATTTATACATAGTGCAAATGTGTCTTCTTCTTTAAGTTCCATCTATCGAAGGTTGGAAATCATCATGGCTATGCGGACTCTGTTGACTGCCGCTCTAAAAAGTTCTGCACTACTGCATTCAAACCATTCCCTTAAGTTCTTAAGCCAGGATATTCTTCGTCTTCCCACATTTCGCTTTCTCCTCGGATTTTGCCCTGCATAATAAGTTTGTAATAGTGCATATTTTTGCCCTCTCATCACATGTCCCAAGTACTCAAGTTTTCGTCTTTTAATTGTTAATATTATTTCCGCCTCATTTCCTATCCTTCTAATTACTTCCATGTTTGATATTCTTTGAATCCATGATATTCGTAGGATTCTTCTGTAACACCAAAATTCAAAGGCGGCCAGCTTATTCAGATGAACTTGTTTGAGTGTCCAAGCTTCCAGACCATAAAGAAGAGTAGAGAACACGTAACATCGAAGCATTCTCAGGCGTAGTTCTAACCTTATATCCCGACAACAAAGAAACTTTTTAAGTTTAATAAATGATGTACGTGCTATTTCAATACGTGTCTTAATTTCTTTGGTTTGGTCTACATCTGATGTTATCCATGTTCCTAAATATTTATAGTTATTAACCTTCTCAATTGCAGTATCTTCAATAGTCAATTGGATATTTGCATGTGCAGATTTAGTCATGATCATGCATTTAGTTTTCTTTAAATTTATCTTCAGTCCGTACTCATGACAGCGTTCATTAAGGCGTTGCATTAGGTTCTGTAAATCATTGTTGTTATCCGTAATTATTACTGTATCGTCTGCAAAACGTAAGTTATTCAAAACTTCTCCATTGATAGATATACCTTCTATTGAGTCTGAGAGCGCTTCTTGAAATACCGCTTCACTGTAGACATTGAAAAGTAGTGGGGACAGCACGCAACCCTGGCGGACTCCTCTTTGTATTTTGATATTTTCGGTGTACTGGCTGTCAACTCTTACCTTGGCAGTTTGATTCCAATATAAATTAGATATAATTTTCAGATCACGACTGTCAATATTTTTGCTTTTTAATATATCTACAAGCTTTTTATGTGTGTCTGTAGTCAATCTTAGCTCGTTATCCTTTGTTTTAACCTAACTGTTATTTACCTTTCTTTCCTGGACGAGAAGTGAGTATCTCTGTTTTTCCGGATATTTGTTTTTTCTTGCATAACTTTCTCTTTTTGTTTGATTCAGTTATAGAGATTTTATGAGATTTTTTTTAACTCGAATAGATACACTTTTTGCACTAGCAATTATTAGTATAGATATACACTTTTTTATTTTCTTTAGTATTAAGAATATTAATATTAGTAATTTTTCATTTATTATTTCCCAACACGTAATTGGCTAAGTAGCCAAGTGCTAAAGCGACCAAAAAAAAGTTTCAGTGTGAGTACCAAACAGTTAATATTTTACAGCTAAATAAACTGTACACCAGTGTAGTTGATAACATCTTTTTACAGTTATCTACATGTTATCACCTAATTATGATTAAACTTCACGTGTTTGGTTCATTTTTTCAATTCACTCCGTGAAATACAAAGTGACACTGCTCACTTTCTCTAACAATAACTTTTAATTGCATAGTTCGGGGTGGTTTTTGTTTGGTTAGTGGTTGTTGGCACGCATCGGCATCAAGTCACCCACCCGTGGGAAGAATTAGGGTGGACCACCCCTTAACGTTTCAGATTCACTTTATAATGATACAGAGGATCATGCCCTAATTCGTTAAATGGCTGGAAACATATGCTTTTTCATCCCCTTGGAGTGAGTGCTTCACGATAATGTTCTTTCGAATTTATATAGATAGATAGTTATTGTATCATTATGGGATTACGTCATTAATGATTTGTTGGATTTGTGGAACGATGTATCTTTTGAAAAAGGTTGCTATCGTTATTTTGCATGGGAAAGAACAACTTATTTTCACGGTTGGATATTATCTTGTTTATTGTTTTTGTTGATATATTGTTTATAATTTATCAAATATCTTTCATATTACTACTATTTGTAAGTTACAACACTTTCCTTTTCAATTTCTCTCAAAAAACAACTCAGAAATATTGCGTTTTTACCAAATTAAAAAAAATAAGTACTATTAATACAACAGTGATGTCCAAAAATGTAAGATGGTGTCTAATAATCTTTTAAAGATGTTTCAATCTATATTCTCAGCTCTGTTCTAATAAATTATATGCCATCAGCACTCAACAATCAATAAATATTTTATGTTTTCGTTCCTTTGTCTATCTAATCTTAGCCTTTTAAGAATGTTATTAACACATACTAAACTCGGTTTCATCGTTCTTGGCTTGTGCCTGAAATAAACTACTACGGAATTTTTAATATTCGTCTCTCTCTGATACACAGATGCGTAGTTCAATTGTGCGAGTCACGTTCGTCATGGTAAAGCGCAATGAGAAGGGAATGAAGAGACCACTCACGTCTCCCAGTATTGTAACAATAACACCGATGCGTTTTGCCGATACGGTGTCGGTGATAAGTTCGGCCTCTTTACGAAAACAGATAGCTGCCACTGGAGGAGGTAAAACGAATCGAAAGGAAAGACAGATTAAACAACTTATTGCAAGTGTTTTTACACGCACACGCCAAGAACGATGAAAACGTCTATATCTGTTTTTTAACTCCATTTATTTTAACAATATCTTCCTTCCTTTGAAACAATAAGTCAAAGGTGCGTCTAATACATAATGGTCATGAACAGTTGATATAGTATAAATCTCGATGCAAGTCATTATTTAATTCAGAGATCTAAGTTGATATTGTTGCCAAATTAGAAAAAAAAAACAGTAATTATTGTTTTAATGGAAATAAGCCACAATTCAAGTTTAAAATAATTTTATTGATGTTTCAATGTCCACTTCGGATATTGTTCTCAAAATATAAACAAATGCAAACAATATTTACAACAATTTTTTTAAATGCCAATCAGATGTTAACTCATTGATAGATTTTCTAGGTTTTTATATCATGAAAATTTCCGCAACTTTTTATTGGTTAGAGGAATGATTGTGAATTAGGATTTCATCAAATACTTGTATTAATGCTTTGCTGTCTTTTCGGAAATGTCCTGCAATATTTTTTCAGTTATTAGTTCGTATCCAGGGACCTTTGTAAGAATTATTTAGTTCATTATCACATGAGAGATTTCTTTACAAATAAATTTTCGTAAAATTTCGTTTCAAGGAATTTTTTTATTTCGTTATTTTCATCTTTTTGTACTTAGTCCAAGATTTTAAAAACATTATTTAAATATTCCGCAAATACATTTATATTTTCGCTATTGAAGTGAACACTTCTTATCACTCGGTATGTTGTTTTGCACGGACCCGAAATCATATTTATTGTGACTCGAAAAATCGGGACGGGTATAGTAACCTTGCGGTACACCGTAATATACATAATATGCATACACACGCTTATTATAATTTTATATAATATATTTTTATAAAATAAATAATATAAATAAATAACTCGAGTACGCCTGGATTGATTTAGCTCATTTAAAAAAAAAATATATTTGTATGAAATAAACTAAAATAAATAAAATTAAAAAAAAATTAAATAAAATTAAATAAAATAAATAAAATTAAATAATTAGATAAAATTAAATAAAATTAAATAAAATTAAATAAAATTAAATAAATTGAATAAAATTAAATAAAATTAAATAAAATTAAATAAAATTAAATAAAATTAAATAAAATTAAATATAATTAAATAAAATTCAATAGAATTAAATAAAATTAAATAAAATTAAATAAAATTAAATAAAATTAAAAAAAATTAAATAAAATTAGATAAAATTAAATAAAATTAAATAAAATTAAATAAAATTAAATAAAATTAAATAAAATTAAATATAATTAAATAAAATTAAATATAATTAAATATAATTAAATATAATTAAATATATTTAAATAAAATAAATAAAATTAAATAAAATTAACTAAAATTAAATAAAATTAAATAAAATTAAATAACTGTAAGATCTCCAGCTCTTCAGTTAAAATAGTTCCCAATGACTCCAATCAGAGTCCTAAAGACGAATCTGAGCATAGCAAGACAGCTTCGACAAACTTACTGTTTCTATGAGAAGGTTCGATGACCTTTGTACTCAGAGTGCGTACGGTAAAGGAAAAAAAGTTTTGCCAAAGAGAGTGCTCCAGAGAGCTGGTGATCTCTGATCTAAATAGCTCTCGATAACTCCAATCAGAGTCCTAAAGGCAAATCTGACAACAGTAAGAGGAAGAAGTTAGGTAGAACTTATTTTTCTATGGGAAAGAAGGATATCGCCATAATATAACAACCCTCAGTCTACCAGCGTGATATAAAAACTCTGATGGGTATTAGCGAAAAGCTTATTATAATTTAGCAGATCTGCCGGAAGTTTTAAGTACTTGCATAACAATTATTGGATGAGAAATAATGGGACAATTAGCTGTAGCACCAGTGTAGAACAGACGACTTACAGAGAAAACAAAACTTGACATTCCTGTAGATATAGAAAATATATAGAAATATAGAAAATATTTTAGAGAAGAATTAAATCATTTTATTTGTAAAAATTTTTTTGCTGCCATAAAATTTTAATACTTTAAAAAGTACCAAAAACGTACTTTACGTATATTTAGAAAGGTTTCGCATAAATCCCACGTATTTATTTCACCAAATTTATAGTCTAGTGGAAATTAGTTTTCTTTTGTTTACGTTTTTGCTATTAAAGTCTTAATTCAAGAGTAATAAGTTCTTAATAAATGTTACAAAAATAACTTTCCAGAAAGAAAGAAAAGTTAACTTCCAAGTTTTTTCCGGGTTTAATATTATCGTTATATTAATAATTTTTCATAAGTGAGGAAATAGCTCAGTCTAAAAGCAGAGTGTAAATGATTAAAATATTTTACTTTAAAATAATGCTGATTGTCGAATTCCTGGAAAATTTAAGCGTGGTGAGATGAAAACATGAATTTGGATGAGTTTTACGGAATACACGAATGCATCCTTCTAAATGGTGAAAGAGTAAACAATGTTAGATATGTCGACGACACCATGGTGATAGCAAATAGTTTAGAGGGACTTCAGAGGCTAATGGACAGAATAAACGAGTACAGTCAACAGTACGGACTAAACATTAATACCCACAAAACGAAACAAATGATTATCAGCAAGGAGAATATAAACGGGGCTCATCTATACATTAATGGGACGCAGATAGAGCGAGTAAAACAGTATTGTTACCTGGGAACTATTATTAACGAACAGTGGAGCAATTCACAGGAAATAAAGTGCCGCATGGGAAAGGCAAGAACGGTATTTAACAAAATGAGCGCCATCTTCAAAAGTCACAACATATCCCTTGATACAAAAATGAGACATTTGAGATGCTATGTTTTCTCTGTGTTTTTGTATGGGGCGCAGGCATGGACGCTTACAGACACCACTATTAAAAAACTTGAAGCATTTGAGATGTGGCTTTATAGAAGAATGCTGAGAATATCATGGACAGCAAGGATCACGAACAAGGAAGTTCTATAAAAAATGAAGAAGGAACCAGAGATTGTTTTTACAATCAAACGCATAAAATTGCAATATCTGGGACACGTTATGAGAAATGAGCCCCGTTACTCCCTGCTACAGTCTATATTGCAAGGTAAAGTCAAAGGTAAGCGAGGACCCGGTAGAAGGAGAATATCATGGCTGAGGAATTTAAGAACATGGTTTAAGAAAACCTCAACGGAGCTGTTTCGAGCCGCAGCGAGCAAGGTTATGATTGCCAATATGATTTCCAACATCCGAAACGAATAGGAACCAGAAGAAGAAGAAGACATGAAAAATGAAACGGAAATGTAAAAGAAATTGATTGGTATGATCTAAGAAAACCAATTGTCCAGGACTCCGCTGCATATCTATTAGAAATCAGAATCCCAGAAATAAACCGAACGATGAACAGGCATACAATAACCATAGGACACAGTAAGAAGAAAAATAAGATGAAGATTACAAAATATTTGGAGATGGTAATAATTTTACCATCTCCAGATTTTTTAATGCGTATTCATTATTATCCTCTACTGTCTGCTCCATGTAAAATGTAATACGATTTCGTGTTTGCTACTGATTAATTTATACCATATAGACAGATCTAAAAGTGTAGTTGACGATAAATATGTAAGTGCATGGCGCTCTTTAATAGGTTCTGCCATGTTCTTGTCTTTGCTGTAAATATTTCCATATTGTATTTTTTCGCGCTATATCTTTCTGTGTACTTTTTCCTTCTTCTCTAGTTCATATATTATGTGATCAGAGCAATATTTTCTTCCCTGACACAATAAATCATAGCGACACACACTAGTACAGTTTGAATTCTGAAAGTGTGGAAATATTTCTTATAAATTCAATAATTACTTCTTGTAAAATGATTTTTTTCTTTGGCTTCTGTTACTGTTGGACCCCACGCCATACTTAATCTGTTTGAGAACAATTTGATGCATCTTATTTAATCACGTTTGTTTATGAATATTTAAAACAACTTTCTTACATTGGCTTCTTTTCCGTATAATTTGCTGTATATATTTGCTGTCCTATGTTGGGTATATTTTTAATGTAAAAGTTCTTGGAAAAAAATTAAAGATAGGAATACATCGATAATAAAGTTTGTAACTATTTTTTTTTTCAAATGAATTGTAAATATAAACTAAGTGCAGATCTGGTAAAAATACGAGCCTTAAGTCAATTCAACATATATGAATATTGGCATCAATCCCTTTATTTCACATTTGCACAACCTACCATTATAGGCTGACAGCAAATGGGTACAACAAAATATACAGATTCACCGTATCTGCAATTGTTATCACCCCGTATTTATGGTAACACAACGTAGATATTCAGTATACATGAACGTAACATATAAGGGGGGTTTTCTACTGTAATGAAAGCATTACATTTTATCTATTATGCGATTAATTATGTCGTATATAAAACTTTATATTTTAGATTTTATAATATAAGGTGTCTCAATAAAAACTGGTATAATTAATAAGACGGAAACTGTGAGATTTTAGCCAAACTTTGCAAAAGTTTTGATTTTAATATACATAACCGTCATGGCTTTGCGGAGAATGTTTATTCGTGTGACTACAGTTTAAAGGATATTCCCTAGTTAGAGAGATGAGCTATTTGTCAAATTTACCGAGATTATCAAAATTGGAAGAGAATATGTATTCAATAAATACGAGTAATAATGAAGATTAAATATTTGATTGTAGAAGATATTCAAATTAAGACCTCAAGATAAACCAAATAGAAGAATGTTTAGAGATAGCAAAATATATTATCTAGTTTATCATCAACCTGTACGTTTCCACTGCTGGACATAGGTTTCTCTCATCTCTTTCTATCTGTCTCTGTGTTGTGCGGCTTGCATCCAGTTATTGCTAACACGCTTCAGGTCGTCAGTCTATTTTGTTGGTGGGCAGCTTCTGTTCCGTAATGCTTCTAATCTTGACCTGCTCAGGGCAATCCGTTTTGATCATCGGTTGTCAGATTATCATGATTTTTTTGATATTTGACTGTTGTTTTAGTTTTACGACGTACTTCTTCGTTGGGGATTCGGTTTCTTACAGGGGCACCCAACATTTGATGCTTTACAGCCCTCTGAGTCACTCCAATGTTGTTTACTACTTTTTTTTGTGAGTTTTAATGTTTGCGCTCCAAAAGTGAGTAACACACACTGGTCAAATATTTTAATTTTGGTGCATATGGCTAGGTCTGATTTAAATACATAGTTTCATTTACCAAACCATGCCTAGGTTATTGCTATGTGGTGTTGGAGCTCACTAGTCTGTTCATCTCTGTCCAAATGAATTTTATGCTCTAAGTATTTACTTCATCATTAGCAATTTAACTATTATTTAACACCATATAAGACGTGATATAATTTTTCCAGCAATATTATTGCATCATCCATCCGATCTAATATAAGGACGATGTCATCTGCGAATCTGAAAGGACTGCTTCAAATCAAAAGCGTCTTTCCATCTAAAAGTGCTATGAATAGCTTTGAAAAGACAGTGTCTCTTTGTCATTCTCGTCGCTGCGTATATAATTTATTTATTTCTTGTTTAGCAAGCGTTCCGCTATCCGTGACATTTTGGAAGATATGTTGCATTATGTTAGTATGTAGTTATTATTGTAGCGATTGTAGTATTGTAGCGATTGAACATTTTCTGTTGGCTAATTGTATCGAATGCTTTCTCGTAGTCCACGAATATTAATACCAATGGTTTGTTGTATTCTGCACACTTCCCTAGGGTTCTATTGTTCTATGTTCTTTATCGCTAGTCAGTGGTCGTTAGCGTTGTATCCCGAGCTAAATCCAATATGTTTTCTCTATTGATATAGAAGTTTCCAGTCCAATTTAGTTTCCAGTTTTTTTTTTAATTTTTATATAAAACACGATATTGTTTAGTAGTTTGAATTTATCTCAATATTAAGAAACTAAGATAAGAATTATAGAAAAATAATTACCAAGAGTGCGCAAGGGGTGCATCTTGTCAACACTAATGTTTTTTATGTATAAAAGTATTTGTGAGGAACTTCTCTTGTGAACAAGAAAATTATAGTACTCAGCAGGGAGATAATAAATAATATTCGATATGTGACGACACAGTAAGTATTATTTGCAGGAACATTACGTGATTTACGGCGTTATTATTATTTGATTTACGACGGTTACTTACAAATATTATTACTACCTGCAATAGTTATTTCAAAAAAGCCAATGGTAAGGAAATTTAAATACAATAAGTATAATCGTTAATATCGTCCTTATCATCATCTCGCTTTCTGCATCCCTTTCTTCCAGTTCTGTTAGTCTTGAGCTTCTTGCAGTCAATTCCCAGCGATTCTTTGGTCTGTTAATCGCGTTTTAAAACACGAACAATAATAATTGTTTTACGAATAATTAATACAATTATTGTTTTTTCTTTAACAACAAAAGATTTGATTACATATCATTTAAAAACAATAATATAACTAATATAAGTTTGATTCTAAATAACACCCTTAATGGGCATATATTATCTGATTTCTTTTTAAAAACTATCTCTCACTTGTCTTGAAGGTCTTTTAATTTCAAAACAATTTTTACTTCCTTCTGTCAACATTTGGTTGTTACCTCTCAGGGCGTAAGGTTCCCTTTTTCGAGTTGGAAAATTGTACGTTCCCTACAAAAATGTAATTATTTATCATCGACCTAGTGTCCTAAAATTATAATGTTCGTTACTTAAATTATGTAATTTAAGGGTCATCTGACTTTATTATGTGGCTAGTTCCAACTACTCTATAGACGTAAGTATTAACCACATTTTTAATTAAAAAGTCAAAATGTTACCCTTTTGTTTTCATTTTGAGTAGGTATTCTTATTTGTAGGTTTTCTACTAATGATGATCTTATAGGAACGAAAACGTTTTGAAAATTTTTAAAACCATTTTGGATATTTTTAAAAACCTGAATAAAAATTTTATACCATTTTACAAAAGGAAGGTTTTACTCGTTGTAAGTTTTTGGAAACTATGGTATAGATACGGCCAACCATTAGGAAGTTTCCTTTAAAATTTTAATTTTATTTGATATTTATATGAAATTAGGGCTGTAACAGAAGGTATGTTTTTTTATTACATAAAGGTTATCCCAAAATTTACAAAGACATGAAATTTATAGAAAACAGTGTTTTTTTCTTTAGATTGTAATTTTTTATTGGATCACATCAGGCAAATATCCTCAAAGGCTTTCTGACACATATGCACTGTTTTGCTGAAATTTTCTATAAATATTTTGTATAAAGTGGCTAAATTTCGTTGATGCAGCATTGAATTTTCTCTTTGAAGGTATGGGTAGCCGTAAACTTGTTGGCGTAGATCTTTGACTTTAAATGACCCCCTAAAAAGAAATATACTGGTGCTAAATCCCATGATCTGGGTGGCCAATACTGATCACCCCAACAAGAGATTTAACGTCTAGAAAATATCTTATGCAGTAATTAAATTGTTTTACGGCCTGTATAGCATATAGCACCGTCTTGTTGAAACCATATACCGTCCACATCAATATCATCTAATTTAGGCAGCAAGAACTCTCATTTTCTTATTATGTTGCAATATCGAGCACTAGTAACAGTCAGTGCTTGACCAGCCTCATTTTAAAAGAAGTATGTTCCAATGATGCCTTCAGACCAAACAATGATGTGTTTTTTTACAGTGACATATAGGTTCCCAAATGCGGTAATTTCGACTATTGACAAGGCCATCAAGGTAAAAATATGCTTTATCGCTTATGATGATTTTGCTCGAAAAATCAGCATTCACTTGTTGATTTTCAATAATTCATTCAACGAACAGTCTTCGCTGGCATGGTCATTCAGCTTCAGTTCTTCTGTCAATTAAACTTTGTTAGCATTAATATGCAGATTTTCAGTGAGTATATGCTATAGAGAGTATACGCCGAATTGATGTCCCTGGCCTTTCACTATTTACTAGAATACTGACATTTGAGAGGATTGTTTTTAAAAGACCATATCCAGTCTCTCTGAATGTTTTAATTACTCTGTTCCTAGTTATTATATTTTGTACAAAATTTTCGAGTTGTGACAGTCAAACTTTCATTATTATTATTTTTTTTATTGAGTTAATGCCTCGACAACTATAATCATGGCATGGTACAGTCAGATACCTAGTGTAGTATGTGTGTGTGTGTAGAGTAATTGTCTTGATACTTAGCAAAGTCGACGTCATTGTCTTTGCTAAGAGACGCTAATTGTATCCGAACGTCTGCGGTCCCTCTGGTGAGTACCGATCGCACAAGGGTAGACATTATTTTCATTCATTACTTTTTAATAAACGAAAATTTCTCCACCCTGATGAGATTCGAACTCACGACCTTTAGGTTTAAAGGTAGGCGCTCTTACCACTGAGCCACAGAGGGGTTACTTTCATTATTTTAAAAATTTCTTTTTACAATAAAACTCGTTGTTCTCTCGTGTAACGCTCGATTTTTACTAACCTTAAACTGTCAGCTATCACAATGTTTTTGTTTTGGTGTTATTAACATCTGACTACACAAATGGCAGCAAATTCAAATCTTTCATGAATTTTGGGACACCTTTGATAAATAATAGATCAAACGTCGCATTTTGTCGCCAACATTGTTTAATGTTTACTCTAACTAGTTATTTAAAAAGGTACTTGTAAGACAACCATACAGAATAAAAATCAACAAGGAACTACTTAATGTGATTAGATATGCAGACGATAAAGTAATTCTGTCAGGTAATATTGAACGTCTCCAAATTCTGCTTAATCGTATTCACGAGGTTGAAGAGGAAATGGGCATAAATAAGCTCAAACAAAATCAAATTTTTAGTATTTAGTCGTGACCCACCTCCCGATGCAAAGCTTCAATTAAACGGAGTCTAAGTTGAAAAAGTTCACAAAATGACATATTTGGGAACTGTGATAACGGAGCAACTAGATCCAGACATATAAATAAAACGTAGAATAGCAATGACTAAAACTACTTTTATGAAAATCAAGTCATTTCTTTGCAATAATCGTCTCAGTTTAGAACTAAGACAAAGAATGGTTGAGTGTTATGTTGGGTCCGTACTTTTGTATAGTGCAGAAGTATGGACGCTAAAAGTATCGATCATGAATAAAATTGAAGCATTGGAAATGTGGGTTCATAGAGGAATGCTGAAGATACCTTGGACAGCAAGGAAAACTACTGAAGAAGTACTACTTAAGACTGTTAAACATCGAAAAATGCTTATCTGGGACATAAAGTAAGGGAAGTCGATATAAAATATTACAACTCATCCTTAAAGGCAAAATAAAGGGCCGTAGAGGTATAAGAAGGAGACAACTTTCTTGTTTGAGGAACATTCGTGAATGGATTCGGATATCAAATGCGGGACAATTATTTCATATTGCAGAAGATCGAGAAGCCTTCGCAATAGTGATCGCCAACGTCGAATAATTCTGATATGGCACGCGAAGAAGAAGGTCAAAAGTAACCGGCTTTATAACCAACGGTCCAAGGAAAAACATCTATATTTTGGGTTCTTATTAATAACTGTATAGAAGGATTCCTCTACATTAAATTTAATATCCTCTTCATCAACTCTTCCAGTCATTTTTAAGGTTTTTACCAGGCTTTCTACCTTTCATTTTAATTAAGTAGAAAACCTTCGTGACTTACTGAATTCCAGATTCTGTACAGCATTCTTATACTTTGTAGTGGTTTTTAAAAAAAATTGACCATAGCTCTGATGATGGCTTTGTAAAGCCGAAAGCGCTCAGCTAGGAATTGCCTAAAATATACACACTTCAAAAATACTTTTTACATTTTCTGTCCACTTGTGGAAAGAAAATGTGTAACACACATAAGTGTGTACACTTATGACTTAGTGCTATGTTTTTTTATATGTTCTAAGAATTACAACAAAAATCATAATTTGGAAATATAAGGAAATGAGATCTCTCCCTTGTAGTGGTATTTAAAAAAATTGACCATAGCTCAGATGATGGCTTTGTAAAGCCGAAAGCGCTCAGCTAGGAATTACAAAAAAAAAAATATGAGTCTTTTGATTCTTATAATTATTTGTCCTGTTTTCCATATTTCATTTCTTCGTGATTGATACTTTTGCGCTTTATAACCTACTAGAAATTTGCGTTAATTTCGTTTTTCAGATTTCAAAATTTTTATAAATTTATAAATGATTTTATATTGTTTGTCATATTTAGATAGTTAATGAAAAGTTCCTAAAAGATACGCCTCTGTCAAAACAACCCTCAGCAGTCGCTGCGAACTGGCTTGATTAATAGACTACAATCCACCCATTTAGTAGTTCGTAAGTTCTCCACTAGGGTTGAATAATCTGATAACGACTTTATATTACTATTGCTAACGACAAACACAACTTCTCTGATTTAATACCACGCGCAGATAACGGGCTTTTTATGTTATGTCTAAATGTTGTACATTTGTTTGCCGAATCAGTACAGAGATGACTGGAATGGGTTTAAGCTGTTAGAATGTGATCACGTAGGGCAAAAAGTTGGACCATAAGAAATATACTGGGAAAACGTGAAACTACTGAGAAGTCAAATATTATGTTTATATGAGATTAAGCCACAATTGATTGTAATAAAAATTACATTTTTAACTAACTAATGTTTGATGTTTTGATTTCTTTTCCAGAAATCGTTCTCAAAAAAGACTATTTTAAAAATTTTCTGAAAATGTATAACCAACAACTTGTTGTTTGTGACGTGAGAAGTCACTGTTTAAAAAGTGATAAAAAAGAAATCAATGAGTAAAAAATAATTTCATTCGAAAACGTTTCCTTAAAAAATATTTAAGTTAATTCTTTAATTTATTGAGGAAACCTTTTAACACTCGCCGAGCATATCAGTATAACTACAGTAAACCAACTGCAACTAACTAAAACAACAATCTTGTTGTCGACGTTGACAACACGGCTTTTTCATTTTATTTGCTCTAAATAATCCAGTGATAAATAGTGAAAACACCAGTTTCTAAGATTATAGAGCCAGAAAATGTATTAACTATGAAAAATTAAGGAAGATATCGAGCACAATTTTATTCATCAAATCTTGCCCAAGTACTTTCGCTTTCTAAAGCATCATCAGGGCATTTCGTTAAATTTAAGCTATCTAGCAAGCGCAGAATGTAAATAAACATGAAAATAGAACATAAATTGTACATAACATTACACTAAACAAGGACAAACAATTTAAAATTATTTAAATTTATTTCGAACAAATCGAACGTTTATGGCCAAATTAGATTATCAAAAAATCTTATGGATATCCTTTTTATGAAAATACTGTAGAATTTAACCTTTATATGAAATATCTTTTATATATAATAATCAAATTGAAATTGTTTTACAACAACAACGGATGAGAGCAAATGTCATATGTCAACATAACATTTTAAATCAGAATAAAATATGACATTTTTTAGCTACGACTCATAACATAATATAAAACTTTAATTATTACAAATTCTTTTATTTTAATGAAATAGTTAGTTTCATGTGTGTCATTTCTTGTATTGCATTATGCATTTTACCTTCCTGTGCCATGGTTTTCACATTGCATTGCCTATTCTGATCTCTTCTTTGCATTTTAATCTTTTTGTTATACTTGTAACTGCTCCTTCCGGAGATCCGATTGAGGAGCTTAGGGGAAGGACGTCGAAGATGACGCACCTAAGCAAAATACATTTTATTTAAGGGTAAAAAATATTTAAGCTAACTTTGAATGCTACGAGCCTGTAATTTGGACATTTCTATAACCAATTTCTAGGATTATTTTTAAATTCAATAAAAGGAAGTATTTTTTATGCGGCTTTTTTAAAAAACGCTTTTGCGCCATCTTACCTTCCACCGAGGGAAAGATGACGCACATTGATGGTGAAGATGGCGCATGTGGGTATCTATATTAAAAGCGCAAGTGATATGAAAAGAAAATTTATTTTTTAATACTGAAAGTAAGAAAATGTAAACAAAGTTTTTTTAACATATTAACAAAAGTCACAAATGTAGTTTTCGGGACTTTTGGCTCCACTGCATTCTTTATGCACCCATTGTCCACAACTTGTGCATCTGAACCATGTTTCCGTCTTTTTGCCGAAGTCTCCACATAATATGCAGATATCAGTTTCACCTCCCTCGTTGATTATGTCATCCAACTCATCGTCATTGCAAAGACCTTCTTCATCAAAATCGCTTTCTTCAGTATCGCTATCCTCCAAGATTTTTTTGTTTATTTTTTGTTTGATTATTTTTCGTACTTTGGCTTTCCCTTTATTTTTAATTAGTTTTAATCCTGCATCATTAACCAATACTTGTCTGGTTACTTTTTTCTTTCCTTCTTCCGACTTAGCCAGTTTTTCTTTTTTTTTATTCTCTTTTTCTTCTAAGAATTCTTTTAAAGGGGTGCTTGTTAGAATTTCAGAATGTTGCTTTTGTCGTCCATATTTTCTTTTAATTATTTTATTGGGCAAAGGAACTGAAGAAATAAGTGAAAGAGAAATATGTGGACGTTTGGTTATTTCATTTTGTTTTGTGGGGGTTGTGTGACGACTTTCAGGAGACTGTCGACTCGTTGATGGACGTGGTAATTCTGGTTCTCTTATAGATGGTGTTGTTATTAGTGGAGGTGTTCCCTGAGGTGCAGGTTCAGGAGAAACATCTCTATCCAAGCTATCATTGTTTAAATTATCAGCAGGAAAAAAGTCATCTTTTGTGAACTTATCAGAGTTTAACGGAAAAATTCCGCACGTTCCGAAACCAGAAACGGCCTTATCAATATTTGCCACCTGATCATATGCTAACTTAAAAATCTCGGCGACATCATATGGAGTAATTTTATCTTCAAACTCTGAGTTGCTGATCTTAGATTTTAGAAAGGAATTGCAATGGCGACCATACGCATATTTTAATGCAGAAAAAAATGACACATCAAGAGGTTGTAATTTGTGGGATGTGTGGGGTGGAATACTAACCATTATAATCCCATTCTCTTCGCAGTAATTATAAATATCCAGTGAAATATAGCTCGAGTGCACGGCACGGGATTATCTGGACTAGACAGGACTTTTTTTTGGAAATGCTTCAGCCATAATAAAAACATAGACGTATTACTCCATCCATTATCCGTGCAGTTGTAAATCGCACCGCTTGGTCCATTTTTCTGAAGCTTTGGGCTCATCCTTTTCCTGGGAAATATAAATAATGGAGGTATGTAGTTACCGGAGGCACTGAACGCTATTATTACCGTGATATTCTTCCCTCGTTTCCACGAAGAAATGATTCCAAACTGCTTTACTCCTTTGGGTCCAAGTCTTTTACATGATTCTTTAGGAACCGTAGATATACCAGTTTCATCAACATTGTAAATGCGATCTGGCAGAAATTTATATTTTTCTTGCACTGTTTCCAAATTTTTAAAAAAGCGGTCTACTTCTATTTTATTGAAGGCTGTTATTCTATTAATGCTTGTAGCTTCTGGCTTTCTCAAGGAAATTTGAGGATTTGGTTTTATAAATCCTAGATACCAGTCTTTTCCAGCCATTTGTTTATTCTTATTAAAATTGTGTTTAATTTCATTGCGTTCTGCATAAGCAAATGCCATGGTTCTCAGCTCTATGCAAGTGATACCAAAAAATAAATTGGCCAGCTTGAGAACATGATCTAGTATCTCCTTTTCATGATGTGCTGAAAACAATGGGGCTCTACCAAGAGACTCTGATTTGACTTCCTTTAATAAATTTTTAACCTTAAGATTTCTCCTCAATGTAGCTTCTGGTATTGAAAATGCCCTTGCCACTTCCCGAATTTTACGACCATCTCTACAAATTGCATTCAATGCTGCATTAAGAGCTGCTGCAGAAAATGATCCTCTCTGTGTTTTTCGTATATATTTTCCCATTTCTAAAAAAGAAAAAGATGCCTCAAAATGCAAAATAGATACTAAATAATAAATATTCTATACTCCATTGTTATTTAAGGTAATGAACTGAAAAGGCAAAGATGACGTACTATAACAGCAAAGATGACGCAGTCTGCGTCAACTTAGCCTACAAAAAATGGTTATCAAAATTATCCATTATCAAATATTTAACAGATAAATCCTCGCTTACTGAAAATAAATATCACCTACTCCCATGAATATGAAGAAAATCCAATGGAACCATTTTTAAACAACTTACCATTAATATTCGCAGTGTCAAAAATAACAAGAAATCAACGTGTATCGCGTTACTCTGCCTTACAGATACTAAACAGTACGAAAGCTGACTTTTAAAGTAATAGTAGTTTCTAAAGGAGGGCGCCACGGGTATAAAAACTGAATTTAGTGAAGTACTTGATAAAATACAGAGGTGCGTCATCTTAGACGCTGCGTCATCTTCCCCGTCCTTCCCCTACTCTGGAATTGAATTTTGCTGCAAGCATAGCTATTTGATTCTACTAGGAAATATCCAATCCGGCTCTTTAATGAGGTGTCTTGTCCCAATCTTTCTTCCTCATCTATATGCCGTTGACCGCTTCCACGGTTGTTCCGCCTTTGAAGCCAGTTTCTTAACTCCAGGACAAAGGGGTACCCTACCATTTACTAGCTTCTCCACCCGAAGCTGTTGACCAGTAAACGGAGGGTTGCTTATACCGGCAATCGCTCGGTGGAATTTTCGCCATATCTGGCTATCCTCACTTAGTTTAGCCTGCAGACTAAATGCAGTTACCAGAGGTGTGGCACGTGGAGCCATAACTGAGAGGTAATTGTCTTATGAAGACCAGTTATCAAGAACCATCTCCCGTCTATGACGCTCGATGTGGTCGTTCAGATAAAAAAATTCTAGGATGTCTGAACTCCATATGGTGGGATCGCAAGATTTACAAAAGGAAGAAAAAAAGAATAGAGCAAACCATGGTTGAACCAGTTTTTTGTTATGACTCTGAAGTATGGACAAGGAAGACCAAATAATGGACTAAGAGATTCAAAATGGTTTGGACGCCTATTGAAAATGCCTGACGAACGTTGGCCCCAAAAACTTCACAAATTGAAGCCCCCTGGAAGAAAAAAAAAAAAGAGTAGACCTCGACGCTCATAGAATAAAGGAATTAGAAGAGCGATAGAATCGAGAAGAGGAGGAGCATGCCTTGGACCGCGAGGATTGGCGGAGGAGAACGGGAATACGGTAATAGTGGTGTCCAAAATGTATTATATTTACAAGTTGGATTAATGTCAAATGTCAATAAACTTATTTTAACCTTCAATTGTGGCTTATTCCCATTAAAATAGTAATTACTTTAAAATGACATAAGAAAATAGCTTCAGAAGAACAATAGCTAAGATCTAGATAAGAGAAGGGAGTGTTCCAAAAATATCGTCATCCTTACAGCGGCTACCACACTTTCGGAGTACGGTACGTGCGACAGTCAACTGCGCACAAGTAAGAGAGGGTGGTTTTAGTTTTGGGCAGGGTACTAAATATCTGAATCTTTAGCACTGCTATCTTTAGTACTTTAAAAGAAACCAAAACCCAAATTTTAGGGACTCAAAATGGAGGTAGCATAAAAAAAATTCAAAAACCCCCTCAGAAAAATTCTTTGTGCCCCACTGGATATAACATTTACTTACAAAACATTAGTACTATTTAGACAAATTTGTTGGAAAATATTTATAAAATTTAGTGGAAATGCCCGCAACATTAAGTACCGAAGATAAAATTAAAATTGTTTTGATTGTAGGAGAACATTATAAAACACATAGAGAGGCAGCTATTATTTTTATATAATAAAAATATAAATCATTCCACTTTTACAAAAATAGTAAATATATTTAAGAGTACTGGAAGTATAAAAATATTTTAATTGAAAATGCAAAAAGCTGGTTGTAGATGAGAATAAGCAGTTTGAAGTAATGTTGCCTGTAATAGAAAATTCAAAACTCTCATTGCGCAAGATAAAATCGTTGATGCAACAACCTGTAAGTAAAAATACAATAGCAAGAATTTTGAAACTCAATAAATACAAGCCATTAGACCAAAAATTATTCACACATTGAAGGAAAGGGATTTTGATAGGCGCTTTGATTTTTGTAGTCTCGTGTAGGGGAAGTTAGAAGAAGACTCTTTTTGGCATTTATATACTTATTATATAAATGAAATGAGGTTGAATGCTCGAATAAATGAACTTTGAAAATAAGGCTATTATCGAGCACAAGATACTGACAGAATGTAGCGTAGAAGTAATTTTTTGATAATTTTTAATAATCTGATTATCCATCCAGATACTGACAGAGAATGTAGCGTAGAAGTAATTTTAAACTGTTTGTCCTCGTTTTAGTGTAGTGTTTTTGTATAATTTTATGTTTATTTTTAATGTTTCCACATTCTACGCTTACCGGATAGTTCTTATTTTGACGAAATGCCCCTGAAGATGCTATTTAAGCGAAAGTACTTGGGCTAGATTTAATTAACTTGTGCTCGATAATAGCCTTATTTTCAAAGTTCACTTATTATATATCTGTAGTCTTTGGTTGGTGTCCACTGAAATTCAAGTAAAGCACCTTCAACAATCTTTTTATTCCTCTCATTACATACTAATTATTAGCCTGACTACAGGAATTTTTAGTCTAAAAGCAATTTGTGATATTTGTTTAATGTTATTTCCTGCATTGAGCTACATTTCATTTAGAAAATAGAATTGTCTTCCTTCCACTCTGGTATTTTTAATATTCTTTAAATATTACCGTATCCTACGTTTAATGCCTTTGTTGTTGCCTAACACTAATTTCCGATTTTGGTACAAGAAAAATTTCATTTGTTAAATATTTTGCACAAAATTGATCGTTTTATCTCCGGCAAATTGTTTTTTCCCTTCAGCAACTCTTATAATGCTATCAATGGTAGGGATATCTTTGTTAAAATACAATCTATAAAACCCAAAAGTAAACTTTATTGATATTAATAATTTAGTCAAGGATATGACGTCTTGGAACCTTAAATATAAAAATTTACTGTTATACCTAGTATCATAACAATTTTCAATTTTCAACAATTATTTGGCTAACACATCAATAATTAAGTAATACTAAATATAATTGTCTTTGTTTCATATTACATTAGAAATTTATAAATCATCCAAAATGCACTAAATACACAGTTCAATTCAATTCTATTTACTTTTCAGTGACAAGAGACGACTCCTGAAA
This sequence comes from Diabrotica balteata, assembly GCA_918026665.1. Classification (NCBI taxonomy): domain Eukaryota; kingdom Metazoa; phylum Arthropoda; class Insecta; order Coleoptera; family Chrysomelidae; genus Diabrotica; species Diabrotica balteata. The sequence continues at coordinate 136,486,113 of OU898278.1, forward strand.
CATTCACGTCTGAATATCAATCTCTAACCTTTTTTGTAGAATCCTTCATGCTTTTCCGGCAATGCATTTACTACACAGGCGTCTTCTTCCTGCTATACTTTTAACGTTGCAGGAATTGCCGACTCAGTTCCTGCTAGTGTTTAATAGTGTAACCTTCTCGTAACAGAGGGCGCTAGACACTTGTCCTTCGGGTCGATAACAAGTATTATTACAAGACATATATTTTACAAAGAATTCAGACAGATGGCATTGTATGGAATACACGAGTAGTTGAAATAGGAAAAATATTGAATTTAATACAATTTTATGTACAATAATTTATATAAAACTTTATACATGGATAATAATCAGCATTAGAATAAAAACCTAAGTTAAATTTTTTGAAGAGGTGGTTTTGTTATTTTCTAAATTTTTTAAATAAAATTCCCAAAAAGGCTAATTTTTCAGTTACACTTCTTGCATTTTAAATTTTAGAAACTACTACACAAAATAGTTGACTTGAATTGCATCTAAACCTCTTCAATTTCGTACCCACGACATTTTTCTATTTCCTATGCTTGTTGCAAGGTCTTGTAATTTTCGATATTTATTGGTTAATAGGTATTCCCTTTCTTTTTCAAGAACTAAATAAAAATAATAAAAGAAAATTTAGATAAATATATGTTAAATTAATCGGAGAGGACCAATCGGGAATTACGGTCAAAAGTTCTTGCATGAACCACATTGATCTGTTCCAGGTGCTTTATTGTTTTTAACTTGCTGTATTGCCTTTTTGACTTCCGAATTCAGTATACTGGGACCTCTGACTAACTGGTTGTCACAGGCAGTATTTGGAGCATTTTCTCTAGAAGCATGGTAAAAAAGGTCAGTGATGTATCTCTCCCATTCTTTGCACTGTTGTTCGTGATCACAAATTTTTCCGTCCGCGCTTTTAAGTATATGAGTGTTTTTCTGTTTCTAATTCCGGCAGCATAATTAAGTTTCTTGTGGAGGTTGAAACTGTCATGCTTTTTTTGGAGGTCTTGTATTTCTTTACATAAATTCTCAAGCCAGGATTCTTTGGCTTGCTTAATTTTTCTTTTTATGCGTTTATTGATTTCACGGTATTGGATAATATTTTTATTTTTGTGTTGCCGTCGAACTTCCATCAGGTCTAGAACTTCTTGTGTCATCCACTCATTTTTTGTCAACATGGTGTTTTCAAAGACTCTTGTACGTTCTCTGAAATCGAGTTTTGAATATCATACTAGCATTTGTTAATGGTTCTGTTTTCGTTTGGTATATTTGATATTCTATGTATTTTTACTATTTATCTGCTGTGATATGTGTTCGCGCGTTTGAGGGTTTTTCAGGGGGTCGAGATATATCTTACAAGGCTTAGTTGGCGTTGTTAATTTCATTAATTTAATTTGTATTTTGGAGCAGAATAAATTGTGATTTGAGTTTATGTCAGCGCCGGGGTAGTGTAGTCTATTTGGTTCCGTACTATTCTTCCTTGATGTCCATCTTGAGGGGATTTCCACGTGACGTGTAAAGACATCTTTCTGAAACCAGGTATTTGTAATGGCGAAGTCATTTTCTTGGCAGAATTCTATTAGACGTTCACCTCTTTGATTTCTCTCTCCCAAGCCAAACTTTCAGGTGATGCCCTGCGTTATTTTCTGTCCAACTTTAGCGTTAAAGTCACACATAATTATTATTGCTTCGTGTTTCTTTGTTATTTTTAGCACTTCTTCACGTAGTACTGCTTGGCTTATATTATTGACTATCCTACTGACTAACTAATCTGGGGATATCGAGTGGGTTTCCGAACAAGTGGTATTTGGAACAATAAGGATATGTTAAGTTGGTAAAACCTACTCAACATTTAAACCACAGCTTAGAAATTTTGCACAGCGAATAAAAAAGTAAAAAATCACATTTACGCGAGATATTATAATTTAATCAGCGTAAATATACAGATTTAACTCTTAACGAACAAATAGATTTTCAGAAGTGCACCATACTAAAACTAACTAGAAGTTGGTAGGTATATAATACAGTATTAATATGTCGTTAGGGAGTATTAGAGATTTCTCTGCGCGCGCAAATTTCTCCCATAAAAAAGATATTAAATATGTCAAACCCCCTCTGTGGCTGATGTGGTAAGAGCGCCTACCTTTGAACCTAAAGGTCGTGAGTTCGAATCTCACCTGGTGGAGAAATTTTCGTTTATTAAAAATTAATAAATGAAAATAATTTCTATCCTTGTGCGATTGGTACTCACCGGAGAGAACCGCTAGATGTTCGGATACAATTAGCGTCTCTTAGCAAAGACAATGACGTCGACTTTGTTAAGTATCAAGACAATTACTCTACACACACACTACACTAGGTACCTGACTGTAAAAATTCACTGTTACCATGCCAATGACCATTAGTTGTCGACGCATTAAACTCAATAAAAAAAATATGTCAAGTTGAAGACACTATGTGAAAAGTAAACGGTGTTTTGTTTTTATTACTGAACGTAAACTTCCATCAAATAACCGCCAATAAACATCACAAAAGTTATAAAAAAAAAACAAAAAACCAAATTCGTTTACAAATGGATAAATTGCAACGTATTGACCATATTTGGGAACTATTTTTGTCGAAATTTAAATCCGCCCTAATTCGTCAGATAAATGTAAAAATATATGAACAGCTGAATCCATTTGGAGATTTAAGTTTATTTATTCAATACATGCCAAGTACACCGGCTCCATATGGAATCATTTTTTTAGTAATGTGAAAGTTAAAGCGGCTAAGCTATAAATGGTGCAATGTTCTTAGTCAAATAAACAGGTTTTGAAATGCAGAGAAATGTTTGCCAAATTATTGTTTAAAAATTAAGAGTTTGCATCCACAAATCACAATCAGCAAATTATAAGCGACCATACATATAAAAGACAAACCAGATGATGATTATTTTCTGTTTTTAGAAATACTTTAAATCTCGCAGCTCCAAATGCTTTTTATCTTTAAATTGCTACACATGTAAATTATGCTTCTTAAAGGTCAAACAAAGGGAACATTTTTTAAAGAAATATTCTCCTCCTCAGTCCTAACCCCCTTTGAGATGTGGTGACACCATCAGGCCTTTACAGTTTTTTCATGATTTTCCTCCATCCTTCCCTGTCCTGGGCTAGGTATTCGGCTTCATGTAACCCTTGGTTAATCAATATTTTTCATTGATTTACCAAACGGCCTGGAGATCTTCCCCTAGGTCTCTTTCTTTGAACTCTACCCTCGACTATCAGTTTTTATATTGTGCCTGTTCTTCTAGCAATGTGTCCAAAATAGTGCAAATATCTCTGTTGTAATTGTTCAAACAATCTATTCTTTACTTTAAGTTGTTCTAATATCGATACGTTAGTGCGATGATCAATCAATCCAGGATATTCTTAACATGCGGCCGTATACCCACATTTCAAAAGCGTCTAGTTTATTTTTATCCGCTTTCTTTAAGGTCCACATTTAGGATGCATATGTGGCTATGGGAAAAATGTGCTTATGGGAAAAATGTGGCTATGGAAAAATGAGTGCCTTACCAGCCTTAGTTTTGTGTGTATTGGTATGCTATAATTTTTCCAAAGTATTACCAGTTTCATCATAGCTGTTCTAGCAATAGTCAACCTTCTACGTATCTCTGTCACACCCTCCGTCATTTGTTATTAGGGATCCCAGGTATATGAAACTATTTACTACTTCAAAGCCCCCAATTTTTTAAATGTGTTGAAGATTATTCCGAGCTCTGTCTATTATCATGATCTTTGTTTACTCCTATTTAGCCTTAGTCCATATGTTTTGCTTTTCTCTTCCAGACATCTCATTATGTCTTCCATTTCTTCTTGATTTGTCGCAATTATTAAAGTGTTATCAGCATAAATCAAGTTACTGTTTTTTTGACCTCCTACTGATATTCCACACGTCCATCCGTCTAATACCTTTCGCATAATGTGTTCGCTGTAGATATTAAACAGAGTTGGCGAGATTATGCATCCCTGCCTAACACCTGTCTCTGTTCTGAAATGATCGGAATGGGTGTTGTTTATTTTTACTGTGCACTTATTATTTTTATATAAACTTCTAATTAGTTAAATTAAGTGGTGGCGTGTTCCCATTTCCAACGGTATACACCATAGCTGCTGCCACTTTATCGAAAGTTTTTGTGTAATCCACAAAGCTCATAAGTATAGGAGTATTGAATTCACGAGTTTTTTCGATTAGCTGTCTGACATTATGGATGTGTTCTCTTGTGCCTTTTCCTGGGACAATTCCCACTTGTTCTTCTGTTATCCGAGGTAATAGAAAAGCTTTTAATCGTTTATGTATTACATGAAGTAGAATGTTGGGCCAATCTCCGGTTTCCCAAATCTTTTTGCAGATCATATGCACAAAATTTACTCCAACATCTCCAGTCTCTTTTAAAACTTCTGCGGTTATATGGTCTGAGCCAGGAGATTTCTATTTTTTAACTTTTTGATTGCTTTTTCTAAAAAGAAATATACCTATATTTAATTAGTAAAACCTCTAATGAATTAAATATCTAAAACTCACACACATGATAAATGTATCACAAAACTATGAAATAGATAATTCAGAAACACCACGGTCTTAAAGACCATTAAGAAAAAACAACATTATATACATATTAATATATTTTATACTGATAGTGCTAATGATAATGTAGTCCAGTGGCTTCTAGAGATTATTACTCCATTATTTTTTAATTTTTTTTGTGTTACTAACCCTCTACAACCACTCTTTTTAAGTTATCTGTCACCGCTTCCAATCAATCACTTTTTCTTAATTCGACCTTTTTTTCCTGCTCTGAACTAGTTGTTTTGGAATTCTCCCTACAATAATTTCTTTTTTTCTAATGATTTGCTTTCTAATTTTCTTTGTTATTGTAGATTTTCCATAGGTATCTGTAATTTATTTATTTGATCGTCTCTTTCAAATTCTATCTTTGTCCTTGATTCCACCATAAACCCCCCTCAAAATTTCTCTCTTTCAGATTTCCTGCTTATTTGTTTTTTGTTTTATTATCACCCATAATTCAGCATTACTGCTGGACAGACTGTGGTACAGATTAGAATAAGACATTGTCTTAAGTTATTTTCTTGTAGCATTTTTAAAGTAATTACTATTTTATGGGAATAAGCCATAATTAAAGGGAAAAGTAAGTTTATCGACGTTTCATTTTCCACTTCGGAAATCGTTCTTAAAGTACTTTTTCCGAGAACGATTTTGAGAACGATTTCCGAAGTGAAAATTGAAACGTCAATAAACTTACTTTAACCTTTAATTGTGGCTTATTCCCATTAAAATACTAAGATTATATACTTTTTTATTTTAGGATCTTTCTCATAGCTGCTATTGCTTTACACCTTTATTATTTCTTGATGTTCAACATTACAAATTGTGATTGTTACCTCCCAAAATATTCAAATTATCTCACTTGTTTGAGATATTACTTTTGGTCCTCTATGATAATTTTCAAATTTCTAATTAAATATTAATTCACTCATTTAAATATTATTTTTATATGGGATTACGCCACAATTATTGGTTGTAATGAAAATCACATTTTTAACTAACTAACGTTTCGATTTTCACTCCGGAAATCGTTTTCAAAAAGATTATTGTAAACATTGTGGAAAATGTATTTATAAGCAAAGTTTTTGTTATTGGTTATGTCATTTCAAAATTGACATACTAGACGATGGATCTTGTAAACCCAACACCACACAAAAAGATTAAAAAACTGCGTCTATAAAATACCCTGTAAATGCAACAATTTTTAAGTGGGAGAAACCGTAAGACCGCTAGGTGTCAGGATAAACGAGCATGAAACGTACATTTGACCAGACCAGAGATTTGATTCTTGTCTTAGCACTCGAACGAGTAAGACGTGTGCCAACTATAATTAAAATCCAGTTTGCCTTATCGCTAGTTATTAGTGTGTTTATTTGTATGACTTATCGCTAGTAATTAGTGTGTGATTTTCGAATAGTATAGTTTAGTAAACTGATTTCTGGACAAGTTTTACTGTAAGGTAGACCATCTTTTTATTAATACCAAATCAACAATTAGCAAACAACGACCTCAAATATCAACATAAGGTTAATTAATTTGCTTAATTACTAATTAACCTATTCAAATACGAGGGCCGTAATCAGGTAACCTAGACGCAATATGCAGAATTCAGGGGAATTAATTTCTGAACTTACTAATTCTCAACATAATACTTCTCCATCCAACACATTAAAATTATACTCTACTGCTGTGAATAAATCTAAAAAAATTCTCAAGTAAAAAACAAGCTATTTTTTTCAAATTACTTCCAAATACCAAGATTATTTAAGTGCCATAGCTACTAAGTATGTGCATGTATTTTACTACTGAAGAAACAATCGCAGAAATTTTAGAAACAGATAATGGAACAACGGTAATCAATCACGAACGTGTCAAAGCTAGGAAGTTAGTGACACAAAGCGAAAGATGATAATTTCTAATGTCTGCCCAACCGTCTGAATGCCTGATCGGCATTCATCAAATAAATTCAACGGATTTTCTAAGAATAGGAACAACTAATTTTTTATTTAAACATATCTTCAGCTTCTGACGTTATACCTACATCGCTCCGAAAAATCTTAAATAGTATTTAATTATGACCAAATCAATTACCGAATTTATTTTTCATGGAAAAAACGGTCATGCTACATTTGCAAACAGCATCTCAGTACACAAAGAATAAAAACACACAAATATCTATCGAAAATACACCTTCTACTTTGTAGATGGTGTATTATCTTACCTTAAAAATGATACGTAGTATTGAAAAAAGGGCCAGAGCAGATCTTTAATACAATGCTTAAATGTCACTTAACTCACATAACCTAAAAATATTTACCGCCAAAATCACAGAACACGTTAAAGGCAGAACAGAGACATAAGAATATAGAAACGAGTAGTGCCACCTAGTAAAATATACTCTTGTTAGCACTTGCAGAAATCTTATGATCATAAGTTAACACTGTAATGTCCAATAACTGTCTCGTGTCCAATAACTGACGTTTTACCCTACTATGCAATGAACACATTCTATCAGAAAAAACCTTAAAGAAAGTGGACGTGGCTATCCCTAGACGGAAAAACTCAGAACAAAATAGATTTAATACTGTGGAACAAACCAGATATCACACAGGACTTAACAGTAATACATACGGCGTCAGTAAGTAGCGATCACCAAATGGTTAGAGTCAAATTAGACATAAAACATAATCAAAATAGAAATAAATTTAGAAAACTTTGGAAAATAGACACACATAAATTAAAATCTAATACAAAACAATATAAAAGCTCAGAAGTGGCAACCGCTAACAGAAAAGAAAATCCAAAATAAGTGTAGAATCACAAAACATTCTGAAACAAAGAATATATCATCTGAGACAAATCAAAAGAGAATGCAGAATTGCAGAATTTAAGAAACTTAATCGAGTAATAAGAAATCAGATAACAGAGGACATTAAAAAACATCAAGAAGACCGTATAGAACAAATCATAGAGAAAAAATCGTTTTGTAATGCCCCTTTGTTCGATTGCATTCGATGCCCTTCTCGATCGACGATAGTAAATACAATAAAATGTTGAAGTTGTGGAGTAAAAATTATGGTTTTATTGACAGCTACTAATGATTACACTTTAGTTGTTGGTTAGGTAACTTTCTATAATAGACTGCGCTCAAATAAGCTCAAGTCCCCAAATTTTATTTGCTCGTAAACTCAGAATATATAAAACAGTAATTCGACCCACAGTAACATATGCCGGTGAGACATGGACATTAAATAAGAAGGAAGAGGTACTCTGGAAAGATTGAGACGCATCTTCAGAGGACGGAAGACAGAAGATGGTTGGAGAGAAGAACCAACATGATTTAATGGCTTTATACAAAGAACCTCCATTACCAAGTTCGTCAAGCACATAGAATCAGATGGTTGGGACATGTGGAAAGAATTGCCTAAACTAGTAATAACCAGAAAATTAATCGGCCCCAAAAGAAGAGGAAGACCCAGAACGAGGTGGATTAGTAAAGCGGAGGAAGAACTTAAACACGCGAAGGTGAGGGACTGGAAAATAAAAGCACAAAATAGAAGCGAATGGAGAAATATTGTACACCAGTCCTTCAGAGTAGTTAAGAATGTTATGTATACATATTTAAGTTAAAGTTTTGTTTAAAATAATTGTAATCAGTTACTATTAGGATTATGTTGTAAAAAATGCCCTAGGCCTTAACGGCCTGTTGTGCGTAAAAATAAATAAATAAAGTTAATATTGGGTGTAACACTATTCCGCCCATTATACATAATGTTAGTTCATAATTTGAGTTGATGGAGATATGATATGCTTTTTATATTTTTCAGCAGATATCTATCTATGTTAATTTCATATTTCCGCTGATATCTTTTTGTTATTTATGTGTAAAATCCATCTAAATATACCCTCAATTTAAGTCTACAAACTCAAGACAAATCGAACATCAGATTTCCAGATTACGAGTTCGCGGTTACCTCCAAGAGATTTCTAATCAAGTAGTCTAGGTGTCTAGATTTGCGCCGGGCGGTTGCCGCCTCTCGCTGACGCTCCCTTCATCCCCCTCTAACCCCCAACCGACACTCTCCCGACCGCCAACCACCCGCCCCACACCTTCTAAAGCTCATTTCCGGCATTCGCCGCCTGTGCTATATTAATTTTAAATTAAACCCGGATAAAATCCCCTCCAAGCTGCCGGTCTGCCTCTCCGGATTATCTAATGTACTATCTCTTGAAACAAGGAAGTACTGGTGGGATAAGGGAAGAGTACTTATCCTGTAATAAATAAAATGTTCGTTTTAAAGTATTTAACTGAATTTAAAGATTCATTTAGAAATTAGAGAATTTAAAAAAAAAACTAATATTAAAATTTCAATAGACCAAAACAGATAGTAAAATACAAACTTAAAAAAGGTATTAAACATCATTACAACTGGTATGTGAGTTCCAAAATAAATCACCTGCATTAATTTATATTTGATAATATTAAAGTTTATAAAATTTTTAAATATCGAGTTTAGATAAAATATGTAGGTACAATATGTAAACAAATAAATGTATTTTTAAAATTGGCAACAAAAATGTGGATTTTTTAGGTAATGATTTGTCAATTAGATAAATATGTACTGGACAATTTACAATATTGTTTATATTGCAGATCTCGCCTAACATTGTGTTTTACGTTAAGAACGGTAAATACATAATATATCACATACAGTACATTCAACCAACTTACACCTCTAAACGATTACTGGAAAACATCACAGAAAACCTTTCATTGTAGTAAAAGGCACGGTGAACTGCACTAGTGTTCTCCATAATGTTTAACACTTTGCTAAATTTTAGATATAAAATATATAGTGTCACTATAAATATGTGTCTTAACCCCTTGTTCATAGTTTTGCATATTTTGTTACATTTCTTTTAATAAATATTATTCTTGCATAATGTTATTTAACGTAAATTTCTTTCAACTACTTGTTTAATAATTCCCGCTATTTATATATAATTGAGTTAGAAAGTTTTTGTCATATTGATCTAAACTCAGTATATTGTAATTCAAACGTGTAGTTTTAAGTGACATTATTATAGATTTACATAATGATAGCGGTAGTGAATTTGGTGACGATGATGATGATTTAGAAATTTAAATAATAAGTACACTATTATAATGTTATTTACAAAATAATTGTAAAGCAGGTCAACAATTATATTTATAAATTCTTTATTAATCAAATAAACAATAATATTTAAAATTCCATTTGAATTTTTGCTCCTCATTTCACACAAATTAACTCTAACTAATATTACAGACAAAAATATTCTGAACAAAGTAAGTAATCAAAAAGATTATGGAGAACTCCAGTGCAGTTTACCGTGCCTTTTACTACAACTAAAGATTTTCTGCGAATTTCATTAATCGTTTGGAGGTGTAAGTTGGTTGAAAGTACTGTACGTGGTATTTCGACTTTCGTCGAATACGCACACGTATATAATTTGCTTATGACCCAAGCACAAGTGATTAATTCTAATGTGATTAGCAGGATTGCATTTTGTTAGCTCCACGATTTTATAAATTATTAGATTTTTTCCTAATATCTATTGGAAGCTATCCCATTCATTAAACATTTACACTGGATTTAGATTTAAATCATTTTTAATGTCAATAGCTATAACTTTACTCACTATTGTTGAATTTATTATTCGCTGCACCTCCGGCAAAGAAATCTGCCACTTCTTGGATTTGTCTCTAATATAAGGGTTTTGAAAAGTTGAAATCAAACGTTAAATCCATTAAGACTCAATTGGATAATTGGATATTATGACGACATTAATCTTATGAAGATTCTAATGATGTATCTGAGTTAATTTCTTGTGCTGAAGCTATTGAACATGGAATTTGGTTTAATTACATTAATTTTCTGCGATTCTTTTTGATATACTTATAATCCTTTGAATCCTGTTATATTTTCAAATGTACAAACTCTTCTTATGTAAAGATTTGTTTCATCTATAAATAGTTAATTTACGTTCTTTTGCTTCATTAACTTTAAATGGTTAATGAAGTTAAGTCAGCCTTTTGTCTTGATATTTTGCCATTTGTATTTTTTATCTTTTTTTGAGAAGATTATTTTAGTTTATTGAAGCTGTTCATAAACTGATCGTTTGTACTAGCTTTACTGGCTTCAACAGTGTCTATAAGTTCAGATAGTAATTCTACTCTGAATATATGCAGTTTTATTTAGCAATTCGTGGTTGCTGATTTATTAAAATGAGTAGGATTTTGGTTTTGAATGAGCATGAAATGTAGGGCTGGCGATAACGGGCCTGTAAGTAATGCGCTGCTGATAAGCGCCCCTGTTTGGCGGGCGTCAAAATGAATTTTTTTTTCTGCTAGTGTTAAGCATATCTCCCACAATAGTAAAATACTAAAAAATTATTTTTTTAAGATGGTTTAAATTCTAGTCATAATACGCTAATAGTGTTTGTTATTTTTGCATCCCTCACACGTAAAATATACAACAATTTTACAACTCATAGAATCACAGAATTGGTAAATATATTATGTTCTAAAAAATTAACAATTTGCACTTATATGAATTGCGTTGTTTATTTCCTTTAAGTTTCTTTTGAAGTTTTTTATAGGTTTTGTCAAAAAAACCAAAAATTGTTAGAAAAATTTAACACGATACCATAGTGTAACGTACAAGCCATATTTATTTATCAATTAAAAACAAAAAAATTTGATTAAAAATTTAGGTCTTACAAATAGCAATGATTATCACAAATTAATATATTTGTACATCGTTATAGAAGGTTTAATGTAAATTTCTTTCAATGACCTGGTTAACATTTTCTAATAATTATTTTTAACTGAAACTTATTTAAAAAATGAAATTGGAAATAGATCGGAGCCATTACTGTATCATGATATATGTAATTTTTTAGTTGTTAATCTTCATACAAAATTTAGAGTTGTATACAAAAAACAAACAATGATCAAAAATTATAAAAATATTACGGGGTGTACCCCATTAAAAAGCATTTACACTGCACTAGATCACCATGTTTAAAATATTCAGTTTGTAACGATATATTTTGCTTGCCTCAGGGTAAGAACATGGTGGTCAATAATTGGTGACAGAAACTAAGGGGTTAAGAAGGAACAAACAAAATCATCGATACTCCTGCTTACAAGCAATACTTATAAAAAATTTCTATTTTACATTGAAAATTAATATATTAATTGTTACCTTATTTTTCACATATTTTTACACTTAAGTTCTGAAAAAACTCGCTAAAAAAAATCTGGGATATCTATCTGGAATTCATCAACGAAAAGCTTTATCCATTGGAGGCCGAAACTGGCACACTGGCACGTTCAAATGCAAAACTACTCTAATAGCATGCTAAATGAGGTGAAGAGACATTCGCCAAACCTTGGAAAAATGGGGACTCTCTCAAAAAAAAACAGGAACCAAATTTGTCCACCTTTCAGTCTATAATCTTCAGAAATGGAAATAGTGGTCACTCTTGTATAGGAGCAACAGTCTTCGTAGACCAACACCGTCTCAGACTAGCAACTTCAACGTGGAGTCATATGTCGCCATGTTACCTAATCCAACGGTAACTTTAACATCTTAAATCATTCTAAGAAATTTTTGTAAACTAAATGTAATTAATTATTTGTTAACGGGTTTTTACCCATATATTTAGTGGCTACATTCATGTACTCCTAGACACTGATGATGGAATATGGATTCCGAAAACTTTTTGTCTGTTTAACTTAGCCCGTTGGGTCTTAAATATATACCCTTTACAAAGAATTTTTAATAAATTCCTTGTAGTAGATTCCTTGTGGAAAATTATATTTAGTAAATGCCGTGTTATAAATTGTAAAAATACAACAAAAAATTGTTAATTTAAGTTTTGTTTTTTTCCAACTTCGAAGCACAAATTACTACAAAGAGAAAAGTGAATTTATATAAAAAAGCATAAGTAAGTAACATAACCTAAATTATGCATATTCTTGCGCCCGTCAGTTTGAAATAAATAATAAATAAAAGTTCACTTTTACGTGAAAAATTTTAGTTTCATAACACTCACTTAGAGTTCACTTTAACCCAAAAATCAAGTTTAATGCTAATGTAACTTGAAGTTTAGCTATGTATTACATAGCTTTGTCCATTTTTTCTTAATTCTTCCACATTCTTAACATTATTTTCCACTACTGAAGCTTTTCCCTTTGGACTCAGTGCTTGGTTGAAAAGTTATTTGGTGATTTACTTTCTCAAATTCCAGTTTTTATTATTGCATCCATATTAACAGTAATGCTGTAATTTAATAATGTTATTATTTTGTATTTACACTACATACAACGTATTACCTTTTAACAACATACCGACTAACCTCAATCTTACTTTTACTCTTCTTATTATTTTTTGGGATACGTCCTTGACAGTTATCCGGTAACCTCGATCTAACATGAAAGCGCAGTAAATTTTGCTCATTTACGACACCAGGTGTCGCTCTTCCGAACTTGCACGGTCCCAATAGAATAAATTATGCCATAAAACATCTTTACATCTTTAATTAATCGTCGATCATATGACGGAGACTGTTTATATGCTACATATTTTAAGAACTTGTCTTGAACTGTCCTCAATTTTTTATATGTAAATATTCTAAGATGCAGACCATATACAAAAAAAATAGTCTAGACGAGGTCTAACTAATAGAACAATATAGTAATTTAATCGCTTCAATATTCTGAAAGTCTCTAGTGAATCTTGTTTATAAAGCCAAGCATGTGTAAAGACTTGGAAATTATTGACATATGGTACGATTCAAAATAAAAGCCTAAATTAATTAAAAGATCACGAATTTCGGTAACCCAGTCAACAAGAACATTCTCTATATTATAATTATTATTCCATTTTGTCTCTTGATCGTCCAAAAGAAATTTGACATTTAATACACACTACTCACTCAACCGATCAAGCGTGTTGAAGAATAACCACAATCTTCTGTATTATTGATAATAGTGTAGAACTTTAGATCGTCCGCAAAAAAGAAATCATTGATGAATTATGTTAAATAGCAGGGTCCTCAAATTAGAACCCTGAGGTTAGTAATGAACCTTAATCTCACTGGGAAACAAAATCCCTGATACGCACCATCTGAACTCGGTGTGTGTCACATATTTGAGTGGAATAGACCGTAGAAAAATATTTTGCAAAAAGATTTACAATATCTGGTCTGTGACTGGATTCAAGGCCACCATACCTCAACCGCAGCGGGCAAGGGCTAATTATTTTCTAGTGACAATTCTGTTAAATATAAATATGGTTCCCATAGCCTTCAGCTTTAAACAATTTACAGTTGGCCCTCAGCTAAGAAAAAGCTTGATAATCAGAAGTAATTTAGATAAAAGGTATTTTTTGTGAGCTTTATTTTTCTCAACTATCAGGTCCTTCAACTCTGAAGAGAACCAAGAAGGTAATCTACGTTTTGAATACCTTTTTACGGGATGAATAATTCTATATCAAGTAAACTTTATCATAAAAAATGTTCACAATTTGATTCAGTGGTTTTCTTAAGAATACATATTATCCCAACAGAACTGTGACAAAAAATCAGTTATTATAGCCGACTTAAAGTCGCTATGGAAACCATCACTAACCAAACCACTATTTTTGGGCAGCTTTTAGTAATCTTTATCTCAAATTCCAGGGTAGAGGTGTAATGCCTCGCTCTAAAGAGCTTCATTTGTTCTGAAACACAGTTTCATGAGCATCATCCACCAGCACCATATCGAGAATATTACCAGATGAATTCACAATATGTGCCGGACTGTAAACAGATTGTGGTATGCACACAACCAGACACAACCTGCAGAGCTTCAACATTAATTGATACATATTTGAAAATAATTTAAAAAAATTTAAGTTTTGAGCCATTAGTCAGTTTTATGGAATAACTCATACATACGAACGGACAGTCAAAGAAATGAAGATAATAAGAGCAATATAAGCGAAATAAAAGGGGCAGAATGGGAAACAATAAACATAGGTGAGATGAGGTGGGAAAAGATGAAGAGAATGGTAAAATCATTTAAAAAGATGTGGAGGAGCGCATGATGCCATAGAATTGTGCTAGACGGAAAACCAGCTGGCAAGCGACTAACGAGGAGATCACCAAGGCCCATTATCCAACCATAGTCAGACACAATATGCATGAAGAAGACGCTAGCTCCTAAGCCATAACTCCTTTATTACTGGTAAATCTTACATCCATTAAAATTTAAATAAATATTTTTTTTATTCTTTTGTATTATATTCAATATATTATAACCTATATATTTAAATATATTTGATAATCCACATACTCAGAGGGTAACAAAAATAACGTGATTATTTTTATAAATTTATAAGAGCCAAAATTGATTGTAATAAGAATTACATTTTATATTTGCTTTTACAGGTTTATCATTCATAATTTTTATTTTAGAATTTTTTGGCAATTTTTGAATTTTAGATTTATGGTAATCCCATATTGAACATGCCACAAAAAACAGTTTCAGATTAAGTTTTTCTTGTTTCTACCATCAACCGTATTTTTAAAATGAACATAATCATTAAAAAGTGATTTATAACATTCATTTACATTAGAAGGATGTGTCTAAAACCTGTTAATTTAGAAAAAAAGCAGTCCTTAAAAAAACGTATCACGTTGCGGCTTTGCGTGGAAAAGTGTTTCGATGAAAACGGCGGGGAAAATCGGAGCTGTACCAGAAAGCAGGAAATAACTCGGTCTTGAGGTAGATTGCCATTAATATCGTCATTACTGGATGGAAATTCATTTTGCGCCTTTCTACAAATTCACTTAACGAACACCACTTCGCAGATATAGGAAGTGCCGGTACCCGGCGGGAGGAGATTTATTCAGAAAATACAAATAAGTCAGAAGCAGATTTCGTTCGTTCTTAAACCGAAGAGAGGAAGTTCTGAAGACGTTTCTAGAAACTTAAATATTATTAGATTAGTACGGTGCCAATTGCCTAGAATTCTCCTTGAATACTACATTAGAAATCTTTATTTTGAGCACGAATTTGAAAAGAATATATATAAATACTGATGATATAAATATACAAATAAATCTAAGACTATTTTCTGTTCATAAAGCTTAAGTTATTGCTTTTTGCTTTGTAGTTTAAAATTTTGCGACTTGAATAATTACATTCATTTCTTTATAGTATATATTTAATCCTTTATAAAAGGTATATAATAAAATGCCCAAACGGGCTATCACAATTACATTACAGAACGTTTTCGGATTGTTAAATCCATCATCAGTGTAAACCTGAAAGTAAATAACCACTTTAATTAAAAAGAACGTTGAATTTGAAATGTTGACTAAGGTTAAAGCAAAATGTGGTTAATACTTACGGGGTATACATGCTATGAGCCACCAAAATATATGGGTCAAAACCCTTTAAATGTTATAAATTTACAGTTGTTTTACATTATATATAGTTACAAATTAGGATGTTTAAGTTAACCGTTGGAATTGGTAACATGGCGACGTATGACCCTACATAGGTAAAATGGTCCTGAGACGAAGTGTCTTCGAGGACCTGTTGATAACAACTGATCAAAATGACATTGTTGACATGTTAGAACGGATGTTGTGTCAGAGCAGTCAGTGTAACTTACGGTAGTTGTCTAAAAATGACAGATGCCAGCATTATTTAAAATTGAAAAAAAGTTAAAATTATAATAATGTAACAGTATCAACGTAAATTAATAACATATAGCTATATTGGAAACATTGAAAAAATTGGTTTTGTAAAAATTAATGTGGGTAAACTGGAGTTTATGAAATTTTGTAGGATCGATAGGCAACCAACTGTACATGTGTATGGATTTATTTATTCTAAGCTGAAGATTTGATCAAAAGGCCCTGTTTGTTGTGAAATATTTGTTACCTAGAAAATGGTAAAAAAGGCACATATAGGAAGATGGGTTCTATAAGATTTATTAATGAGGAGTGATGTAGTAAAAGGTGTGTTTAGATATGTTGTTGAGCTGAAATTTAAATATGACAAGAATGTGATTGTAATGTGATGTTCATGTAGTACTTAACTTAAAACTTAAGCATGGAAGTACATATTAAGTACTACATGAACATCACATTACAATCACATTCTTGTCATATTTAAATTTCAGCTCAAAACATATCTAACACAGCTTTTACTACATCATCCTCATTAATAAATCTTATAGGACCCATCTTCCTATATGTGCCTTTTTAACCATTTTCTAGGTACCAAATGTTTCACAACATACAGGGCCTTTTGATCAAATCTTCAGCTTAGAATAAATAAATCACTTACACATGTACATTTGGTTGCCTATCGATCCTATCAAAATTTCATTAAACTCCAGTTTACCCACATTAATTTTTTTACAAAACCAATTCTTTTCAATGTTTCCAATATAGCTATATTTTTAATTTACCGTTGATACTATTACATTATTATAATTTTAAACTTTTTTTCAATTTTAAATAATGCTGGTATCTGTCATTTTTAGACAACTACCGTAAGTTACACTGACTGCTCTGACACAACATCCGTTCTAACATGTCAACAATGTCATTTTGATCAGTTGTTATCAACAGGTTCTCGAAGACACTTCGTCTCAGGACCATTTTACCTATGTAGGGTCATACGTAGCCATGTTACCAATTCCAACGGTAACTTAAACGTCAAACTCAAACAACAGTTAACAGAAACGCCGGCGCTTTAAAGGTATCAATCAAACGTCTAAATGAGGCCTCAACAAAAATTAAACACCAAGTCATAGAAGCCACCATGTAAATAAAAAGCGCAATTGTTTTTCTCTTTCAAGAGAAAGTACTCGTCTGACAGAAATAGACGTTAGGTACCTTCAGCGTTTAGAGTTAAATTTGTAGATTGTAAATTATAGATAAATTGGGCACTTGGTATCGTAACCCTTTATCAAATGCTAGCTAATTTATTCTTTTTGGCCTTTTCTGAGATCATCGCAATTTACCTGACCACTTAAGCTATTTTTCAGAAAAAGCTCATCTTCATCTTGCCAACTATCTGGAGTGAGCCTTTTTCATGTTTATGTTTAATTAAATTTTTCAATCATAGAATTACTGACCGCGATCAAGCATGAAGGACTGCTTCACCACTTTAAAACTGTATGACTCTCAAAGAGGATCCTAAGCCAGATGTACATCACTCCGTATTAATGTTATTTACAGCGCGTTAAGTTAAAATTACCATCCCACGAGTCGGAACATAATTCTGTTTCTGTTTCGAACGCTTTAAGTTAGTTGAAATGGAGATAGATTATTTTGTTCCTATCCAAAAGATTGGATGAATGGAATCAATGTCGAACGAATAGAAGAATATGCCTATTTGGCAACAATCATTGTTCTCTCGACAGGAGAGATTTAAAGTTGAAGCTGAGAGTTAGGTTGCCAGGTGCTACGTTTTCTCTTTGTTTTATGGAATGAAAGTTTGGACACTAAATGAGACATCAACAAAAACACTGGAATCATTCGGGTTGTATATGTATCTAGAAGAATTAGAATGAAAGTGGTACGGATATACATCAAATAAACTCTTTAGAGCAGAAGTCTCTAAAGTACGAAAAGCTATGATGATTCAAGATGGCACTTGAAGAAAAACATCCAGAATACTTTCAGCTTGTTGAGCTGACTGCTATCCTCTTTCTATTCGGAACACCAACGGTATGTTAAACTCTGTGTTATTGACTTATCAGCTTCAAAGGTGTGACTTTTTTAACTAAGAATATACTTTTTTTTTATGATAATAATATTTTAATCGCATGAATCAGTAGTTTTTCGCATTGTAAATATTCTATTTTTGGTTGATCTATAGAGACCCTAGAAAATCACAGTGTTTGGAATTGCATACTTCTACATATTAAGAGAGAGAGAGAGAGAGAGAGAAGAAAGACAGAACAAAAACAAAGCTTATCGAATATTGTTTATGCACATGAATGTGTAATATCGAAGATGCGAATATTTCAGATGTGAAACTAACTGGTAAGAGGCCGCATTCAACACCGCTGATTTTCTTGAAAGAAATCTTAAATAAGTGTTTTATGTCGTTGTTTTTAATAACACATTGTAATTAAATACACAGATTAAACAATCGTATACCAATGATACAGACATAAATGAAACTCAAATGACATTTGGGTAAGTTGCCAAAATGCCGACAACGTTGACGATAATTTACAATCTTATAGTAAGAATTCTGTGTGTTTCTTTTTATTTGTGTTGATTAAGCAATATATAACTTTAATAAACTGTATTTATAAACATGTACATATTAAATATAGCTTAATAGCTTTAAAAATTAATTATTGTTGTGTATTGTATTGTGTAGAGCTGGTAGCTAAATTTATACAGTTTTAAGAGATCTTTTGTAATATTTCTGGATTATCTCGTTTTCCACGTTATTGAAAAATAAAGAAAGAAATTTTGAAATTAAGCGTTGCCAAAACATCAGAATAAAAAACATTTATTCTAATGTTTTGGCAACGCTGTTTGGTTCTGACATCGTAAAGCTTAAGTGACGTGAAATGATTTTTGTATGAAAATTCTATATCCTCATTATGTCGGTTTGGGCGAGAATAAAATCAAAGGTTTCTGTAAAAAATTAGGAAACCTTCTGATGAGAGAGGGTCATTATCGGAAATACACATGTCAATCCAAGAAAAGATATGAACGATAAATGGTAAGGCTACTAAATCAGCAACAGCATTAGATATTGCGATTAAAAACACACTCTTCTGTACCAGAGAAGGTCAACGTATTGTATATAAAAGTGAGCCAAGTTATTCTCAAATAAACCATTTCATGGCAAGGAAAGAAGATATAGTGAATGTAAGGACTACTAGCTGATAGTTAATACGAATATCAGCAACATAGGTTGCTGGTGATAGACATTAAACACAAACGAAAGAAACCAAATTACTTTCCTTTCATTAATTCATTTTCTTTATACAGTGTGGAAATGTTTGTGTCCTTATTATAGAAAATATTAAAAAACTCTGGGACACGTTAACTTTTAAATTTAAATGTGCGTTTTTTAAACATAAATTTAAATGTACAGGGTGATCCATGCAAGTCTGGCATAGCCATAATCCTTATTTTTAATTAAACACCCTGTATATATTTATATTTTTAAAAGATTTTTAACAACCTGATTTCAACGAACTATATCATGTAGGGTCTATAATAAATAATACAAGGTGGAAATTTTGCAATTAATGATTTATCACGTGTTATGGTATTATTGTAAATTTAGCTAAATACAGACAGTACACTTCTACTCTAAGTGCCAGTATATTGGGGAAAATTTCTGTTTAGTAACCGTGTTAACATTTTTTGTCATGAATAGGTAAAAACTGTCTAGATAGTCTTGCTAATTAAACTAAATCGGTAAATAATGCGGATTTTTATCAATCAGTTGTTGGTGTGTTGAAGTTTTACATTAAAATAATAAATATTTAAATTCCTAATTTAAAGCTAATTTCTAGCAGAAATAAAAATGAAATATTTAACTGAGACCCATTGAATTGAGATTTTAATGATGATCAGTTAAGGGAAGAATTGTAAAAGTCAAGTGGAAGTAGCAAACTTATTTAATCAGAGGTATCCTCAGTTGCCTAATATTTCACAAGGTACGGTGTCTAAAATATATGCACAATTCAGAAAACTTGGATATGTCAAATCGCTAAAAATAAAACCGAACTTTATTGAAAATGAGGTGAAAGTGGATATTTAATTGTCGCAAAGAATCCAACATCAAGTTCAGGTCAAATTGCACGTCAAAATAATGTGAGTCACACAACTGTCCTAAGGTGTCTCCATGAAGAAAAACTTCATCCATATAAATTGACTTTTGTGCAGGAGCTAAAAGATAACGATCCAGATCGTAGAATGGATTTCTGCGAAAGAATGATGGATAAAATTAACACAAATGAAATAGCTTTTGGTACAATTCTTTTTTCTGATGAATCAACATTTACATTGAATGGAGAGATAAGCCGACAAAACTGTAGATATTGGTCAGCGAAGAATCCTCATTGGATGTGTGAGACACACCCTCAGTATCCTCAAAAGTTGAATGTTTGGGCAGATATTATAGGAGATCATATAATTGGTCCTATATTTGTAGATGGTAATTTGACAGCGGAAAAATATTTAAGCGTGTTAAGAAACGATGTTTTTCCTCAGTTGGCTAACTTATATCCCATTCCAATAGATCCGACCCTACCGCATGAAACTGTCTGGTTCCAGCAGGACGGTGCAACACCCCATTATGCTTAATGGTGAGAAAATGCTTGAATGGAATCTTCTTCTACTGGAAAGAGTACTATTGAGAGGCCAGCTAGGTCACCAGATCTTATGTCTTTGGATTTTTTCTGTGGGTTTATCTCAAGAACAAAGTATATGCAACATAATCAACTAGCATTGAAGACCTCAAAGAAATTATAACTACAGAAATACGGAATATTTCACCTCAAAGTTTAAAGAAAGTTCGGGACGAGTTTTATAGGAGTTTGAGCATGTATTTTAATGTAATCCAATCAATTACCTCGGGTATTGTTTGAAATAATTGTCTTGAAGAAAATTATAAATTCAAAATTTGATATAGTTTACATGATAATACATGATATACATATAAAATATAGAGGATATTTCATTTAAAATACAGATTATGGACTATGCCAGACTTGGATCACCCTGTAAATTCAAATTTATGTTTAAAAAACGCACATTTAAATTTAAAAGTTAAGGTATCTCAACGTTTTTTATTATTTTCTAAAATCAGGACACAAACAATTTTATTCCATAAGTAGTGTCCACACTGTATAATAATCTCGAATTCCATGTTTCAATTTTTGTTATAAGCTTTCTCTGTGTAAAAGTATATCGGAATTTTAGATGTGATGATTCTTTCTTAAAGTATGCAAACTAATAGGCATATTAGTTCAAATCTTGGCCGCTTGCTAGAGTTTAAAAGGTCATATCCTGACTGAAAATTATTTTTCTATCAGTGCTTATTATATACGGTTCTGAACTGCATCAAATGTGAGTTTTGTCTCCACTTCATAATAACGGGATTTTTTTAATTGTTTTTTTATATTATGTTAAAATTGTAATAGGTTACTTATTTAAAAAAAATAAGTAAAATTACTGTTAATATTTTGTTTGAATAGGATGAACTGTGATTTTACTTAATTCTATTTTCATGCATGCTTTATTTAGGTATTAATTAATTTTGAACTATCAATCACTGCGTTATCTATCTTTGTATTTTTCAAAGAACTTCAACAGATATTAATTCTAACCATTATAATGACCACCAGAAAAAAACTTTCTCCTCAATTATTCCCTCTCGACATGGACTATTGGAAATTAAATTACGTAGAGTAATATGAGTATTCTATACAAAATACTATATTATATTGATTGAAAATTCCTCGTAGATGTATACTCGAACAATCTAACAGCGATACATAATAGCACGTATGCTTGAGCTTTCATGTGTACAGAAGCTGAAATTCAGCTGCTCAGAATTGAATGGCTAAAACTTTACCGCAATTGTCAGTCGCTTCACACTCAAGCCGCTAGAGGCACCACTTAGCACAAGTGACTAATGAATGGAGACTGATTGGAGTTAAAATCGTCTCTTTTTGCCACGTATTTGATCAGAGGCGGAATCGGCAATAGCCTCAGTTAGAAAGGATTTTTTAGGTACAGAATTAATACTCTCGATTGTATTCAGAGTCATAGATAAAGTTAATAGGAAAAAAGAAACAGAAAGTAAAGTTAATATGAACACATTATCATCATCTATTTTTATATAGCCATGCATGGGTTGTTTTACTCTCTCCCTCCTATTTTTGTAGTTGTGTAGTTTGGTATTTATAATGTTTTTATATCGTTTCCTACAAAGCCTTGAAATCTTACTCTGTTCATGTCTACCTGTTCTTTCAGGGTTACCTCTGCTTCATTTTATAGATAACTTTTGGAGGTTTGCGTTACTACTCTTCGTGCGTCCATGCCACGTTTACTGACTTCGCTTTTCTACCTTTTTCTAGGCCATCCTACAGAGATTAAATATGCAGTCACAGATAGTTTTATTGCTAAACTCGTTGTGTACGTAATTATATCACATTTTAGAACATCTAATACTCTGCTTTGTTTACTTACTATAGAATATAATAAAAATAGGCTTTATTGTCACTAAAAATTGTACAAATTTATGGACAAAGCTTACAAAAGGTAAAAAAATAAGAAAGGCCATATCGAAGATGAGACTCCAACAAAGCAAAATATGTTTTTTTGACAGATGCTAAATTGATTTCTTTCGAAACAGATCTTATTGCATAGCAGGTTGAGGATAGTTTCTTACTTAACAAATCAATATAAATGGATCATTTAAGGTTGCTGTCTATAAAAATGCCAAGAAATTTAACATAATCAACGATACTGATCTAGCAGTTATTTAGAAGCAAGGATTGAAGAACTCCTTTATAGGATAATGTTACTGTCTTATCCACGTTAAAAGAGAGTAAATTAAAGTCGGACCAGATTTTTATTTAAAGTAGATTAGAAGTTATAATTGCATGAAGAGTTGCCATATTAGAGTTCCTTCAGGTAATACTGGTATCATTAGCAAAACGAAAATTTTTTCCATCGATTTTTAAGTTAATGATGTCATTTACAAAGATAAGGAAAAGTAAAGGACCTAGTACTGAACCTTGTGGTACTCCACAAACAATGCTTTTGTGACTAGAGTCAGTAATATTTGCTCTAATTATTTATTTCCTATTCCTCAAGTGAGATTGAAACCAATCAAAGAAATACCTCGAATTCCGTAGAAATTAAGCTTTTTTATCAAAGTGTCGTGATTTACACAATCAAAAGCTTTAGACCTCATGTAGTACAGAAAACGTAGCATCGCTGGAACATTTATTCGATAAAAAGCCAAACTGACTTTGTGATAAAATGTTGTTTTTACCGAGAAAGGACGTAAGTCAGGCTTTTATAAGTCTCTTAATAAATTTTGGATAGGACCGGTAGTAGGGCAATAAGTCTATAGTTACAGGCATAAGATTTTTTACCACCCTTATGAAGAGGAATAATAATGGCTGTCTTTAGGCACTCTGGAAAAATACCTTTTTCAAAGGATTCGTTAATTAGTAAGTCCAGGGCTTATCTTTTTTTTTATGGGGAAATTTAAATGAAAAAATTTTATGGATATTCCCTTAGTACTCACGGAAGACTTGCTTTTGATACTATTATTGATTTGGATCAGTTCGGATTTATCAACTGGTCTTAGGAAGAATGAATTCGAGAACCTTTTTTTAAATTTACTATATAGGAAATAGGATCTTGTGTGGGAAAATAGTGGATGTTATATTTTTACTTACATTAAAGAAAGTATTCATTAGATTTTCAGGGTTTGGAAGAGAAAAATGTTTGAGCTGTTGTTAGTTGTATTTTCGAAGATTGTTTATTATGGAACAAGTTTCTCTTGCAACATTTTTAGAGCTACCCAGACGATTCTGATTGTACATTTTTTTAGCTGTTTTGATAAGTTTTAGATAGGTTCCTATCTACTTGGAGATATATTTAGTGACAAAGACGTTAGTAGTAAATTTCTTGTTGTAAAGTAGTGAACACATATTCTTGGCTAATGTGCGGAATACCATTGGTAGGCCAAGGTACAGAAGGTTCTGATCGTCTGGAGGAAATCGTACGGAAAATAGTTCGTAACATGATGCTGAAGAGATGTGAACCCAGATGTTGGAATGGTAACAACGAAGGTCGCATTTGCCCTACAGTGCAAGAAAATAATACAACAGTCAAAAAGCTAGAAACAGATCGAGCACTGGGCTGGAAAAAGTCATTCAAAATGCTGATGGTCAATCAAGAACGACCATACAGTGCAAATCGTAATCATTGTCTTGAATTAGAAGAACGACTTTACCCCATGAGGCGAACCACGGTTATTAATGATCAATGGCTAGTCTCAACAGCTAAAAGACGTTCAAGCAGATGATCCATGTATAAAAAGAGTATTGGATTGGATGCGTCGAAGTGGAAAGACCTTCTTGGCAAGACATTAGTGCATGTAGTCCCGAAGTCAAGTGATACTGGAGCCAATGGAATTACCTAGTGCTGAAAGATGATCTTCTGTATAGGACCTTTGAGAACGAATAGGTACAGAATAGTTTGAGTTGATTGTACCTAAAAGTAAAGTGTCAGAAGTAGGTTAATGCGTCAGTTACATGACGGTGCATCAGGTGGACACTTTTGTATTACGAAAACTCTGCAAAAGGTTCGAGAACGGTTCTATTGGGTAACTGTAAAGATGATGGATGTAAGAAGATGGTGCCGGAAATGTGCACGTGTGTGCAACCATATAATGGTCCAGTCGGTAAAAAGAGGTCACCCATGAAACAGTACAATGATTGGTAGTAATCCTATACGAAAGAGTACCAATCGACATTGCAGGTTTCAGATCTTATATCTTATAAAATACAGATGAGGACTCCTTTAGTCATCTCAAGATCTTGGGCAACACAGTGGGCTAAAGTGACGTTATGCGGAACACAAAAAAGATCCTGCTGAACTTCTGTCGTCATCGCCGAATCTAGGCACTCTTTCCATCTGCGGTAATTTGGACATAAAACTCATTAAAGCTTGGTCGCTGCTCATCTTTGATCTCATGTTGAAGGGTCTCGGGCTTCTTCTGTTTCATTTGAGCTAGCATAAGGTGCAAGGCGACCCTCCCATCATCTTTGCAGTTTAGGAGACAAGCCACGATGACGTTGTGGGTTATAAAGCCAAACAAGATCACCTACTTCATGGCTTTCATTCTTGCATCGAGAATCGTATTGATCTTTCATTCTGTCACTGGCTAACTGAATGTGTTGTCGGACAAGTTCATGAATGTTGTTTCATTTCTTAACTTCAGGCGGTCGATTATAATCTTTCGCTTGCAACATGTTCTTCGGAAGGTCTGCAGCCAAACTCTTGGTCGCAGGGCAAACGAACTTCACGACCTAACATCAGGCAGGTTGGAGTCTGGCCGGTAGTTTCATTCACGGCCGAGCGGTAGGCCATTAGGAATAAATGCATGTGCTGGTCCCACTCTCTTTGATGTTCTGATACAACTTTGGACAAATGTTTACCCATCGCCCTACAATACAATGCAATACACTACAATACTGAAGCAGGTTGGTCGTGTAGAAAAGCAAGATGTAGTTTAATGGCATTCAAGATATTCGGTTGCCTTAATCTTGCTAGGGAACTAGTGTTAAAAAATCATTATATGCTTTATTTTTTAGCAAAAGTTTCTATTTACACCTCATTTGAATCGTTATTTAATAAACCTAAAGATGGGGGCCTTTAGGTAAAAATATTCTATTGTTTTATTTCCTTGCTATGAATTATCTAGTGTAAATCTTAATACTTTCAGATACGATTCAGATATGTCTGAAATAGTCAATAAATAAATACACTTTATGAAAGTCTATAATTACAGGCTATTAAAATGATTCTTTTTCTTGTGGTATCAATTCGTTCCGGATGTTTCCCGGGACTGTAAATTTATCAGTTTAAGTTAAGTGACACAGTGGTAAACGTGTACTATTTCCAAACACAACTTTATCGTCTGTAAAGTCGTGTCAAAAATTTGTTCGGAATATATATTAAACAGAAGAGGACATGTATAGCTACGAGATATGTCAGGTTGTCAGAAGATAATTTATGACTCAAAATAATAAAAATATGACTCAACCTATCGTTTTTTTTTAATTTTACATTTAGTAAATCTTATCAAATCAATACATTTTTACAAAAAAATGAAGAACTTTCAACGTAATTGGAATATTTGTTAAAAAAAACATGAAACAACCAACGGATTGACATTTATTGAACAAAACATTCAGACCATCATCAGTAAAAACTTAAGTACTAACCAAATTCATGACTAAAGAGTAGAATTGATAAATTTACATTTTGAAGATTATAAAAAAAATTAAAATTTATTAGTAAATAATGTCTGATGACTACTGTCAGACGTGTGCGTTTAGAGTAAATGCTGATATATACCCTTTTGTTAAAATCCATTAACATCCGAATATTTCACTACACCACTACAACAGATGTCTTTCTTAAACTCTTCACTGCACTATTCATAATGGTCATTACTCACGGCATTACAGCAGTGATAGGAGACAGACCTCGGAAACCATGAAGACATCAGAGAGAATGCCGAAAGCTCGATGTAGTGAAATCTACGCAGCTTAACCTGGAAGCCGGAAATAACTAGTCGGAACAATATTACTCTTAGCTTTGTTAATAGTAGTTTTACTTTCTTGGTGAATCTGTCTTTGTTTTCAATGTTTTTTCTTCCACAAATACCGCAGTACGGTCCTGTCGAGTCCTTTTCACTTCTACATTCTCGACTGTTTAAATCGCTTTAAACGTTTTCGTGGAAACTGTTTCTTGTGTATTCTAGGCGGCTCTGGAAGGAAAATTGGCGCGTTCTGATGGGTTTTTAGAGGGTGAGATGTTCTGCCTTGGTAATAACAGCAATTTTCTTCGCAAAATCTTTCGCTTGCTTGCGATTTAGCTCCTAACTTGAAATTGAGTAATAATTTCATGCATGTAGAACGAATATACGATGGCTGCTGATTTATGTATTATTATATTATTTATATTAATACTAATTATTTTATTTCAAATAAATATTGAAAATGTAAATATTTTTGTTAATAATTGTTTAGGTCGCTTAAAAACCAAGGAAAACAATTTCATAAAAAAAAATTAAAAAATTTTAAGTATAGATATTAAATAATAAAGTAAAGATATGAAACTATAGGTATTTTTCCTTATTTTACGCCTTTTAACTGCGAAGCAATTAACAAAAATCGATGACCATTAATCGCACTTTATACAGACGCAAATTTTCAAATATGTTTAATATATTTGCTTTGATTATGAGAACCAAACTGGGACCAATCATAACAGATAAACAAAATGAATATAGAACCAGAACAAATGCAGAGATTAAAGAAGAACTTAAGGAAGACATTGTGACTAACATAAAGCAATGCAGAGTTAGATGGTTAGGTCACATTCGTCAAGCAGCAGATGAGGCAGTGACACACGCAATGATAGAATGGAATCCAGGAGGAAGAAAGAAAAGAGGAAGACCAAGATCAAAGTGGCTGCAAAAGGTTGAAGAAGACCTTGAAGAATGGAAAGGAAAAACCTGAGACAGGAAAAATGGATAGAAATCGTCAAGAAGGTAACATAAATAAAAGGGACTGATTAACTCAAGAAATAGGATCTAGAAAGCATTCGCGGTTTAACCCCACGCTGGGATATATAGCCATTTATGTATATATATATATATAATATAAATATATGATATATATATATATATATATATATATATATATTATATTCTTCAAGACTTCTTCTTCTTCTTCTTCAAGTGCTATTTCGGCGACGGAGGTGGGCAATAATCATAGAACAACCATACCACTTTCGCAGGTTGCGCAGCCATGACATTCTACGCCTCCCTATGCTTCTTTTTCCATGGATCTTTCCCTGCATAGTCAGTTGGAGCAAAATCTATTTCTCTTTACGTGTAATATAACCGAAATATTCCAATATTCTTCTGTGTTCTGTCCACGATATTTTCATAATTCTTCTATATACCCACAGCTCAAATGATTCCAGTTTTTTCATTGGTGTCGCATTCAAGGTTTCAAGATTCTATTCCATAAAACAGAAGTCAAACAAAACATAGCACCTCGCTAATCTAACTCTTAGTTCCAATTTTAAATCCCTTGTACATAGTTCTCTTCTCTTCTCATTTTGCTGAAATTTGCTCTAGCCTTTTTTATTCTAATTTGATTTCCTGAATTTGTGAAGTTAATAATTGTTCCCAGATATGCATATTTGTCCACTTTTTTGATGACGTTGGTTTCGTTTATTAGAAGATTCTTGTTATTTCTTTGAGTTTTCGATATTCTCACAAATTTCGTCTTCTTGACGTCAATGTTTGACCGTACTCTTTTCCATATTTCGCTATTCTCGTCACCAGTCTCTGAAGATCTTCAATATTTTTGGCTAAGATCACAGTGTCCTCCGCATATCTAATGTTGTTGATGGGAACTCCATTTACCTTTATTCCAGCTGTTTTACCCTCAAAGTGCTTTTTTCATGGACCTCTTTGGAGTAAGCATTAAAAAGAATTGGCGACAATACGCATCCCTGTTTCACTCCACGTCTAATTTCAATTTTTTCTAACAGTTGTTGACATATACTTTTGCTCGCTGTTTATAGTATAAATTTGATATGATCCTGAGGTCGTTCTAGTCAATCTTCGTTGATTTCAGGACATTCATTAATTGTTCATGTCGTACTTTATCGAATGCTTTATTATAGTCAAGATAAATCATGGTATATATCTTGATTGACGTCCAGGCATCTTTGTAATCAGTATATTAAGTTGAAAAAGAGCTGCACGCCTTTCTAGGCCTTTGCGAAAACCAAATTGTGTGTCTATATCCAGTTTGTGATATATTCGGTTATGGATGACGTTATTCGGTTAATCAAGACTTCTAGTACCATCTACGCTGTAAAGGTTAGCTATCAACATGGCTATTTTAACTTTAGAAACAGCAGCGTTTGGAGTACCCATAATCTATACGACTTTCCTTTTAAAGCTCTCACGCCATTGGTAATGTCTATCGTATAGAATGCTTTACGAAAGTCTGTGTAAGCTGCACCAACGATCGGTTGTATTTGATGGATTTTCTGTAATCCCTTTCAAGCAGTGGAGGTGGTCGTTGGAACCTGGAGGAAGATTTTCCTAAATCTGTCTGCTCCCTAGTTTGCTAAAAATGTAATTTTGTTTTCAGTCTGTTTGTTATTATTCTTGTAAATAACTTGTAGAGGTGGTTTAACACGGTAGTTCGGTAATTTTCGCGCAGGTCTAATGGATCGCTCTTTTGTGTAATAAAATTGTAAGTGTACTGTGCCGCCTTGTAGGTATTTCACTTTGCTGCAGACATTTCTTTAGTTATATTTTCCAAAAGTCTGTCTCATCCAACCTTTACGGATTCTTTAACGATATTATCTTTCCCGGCGCTTTATTTCTTGTCATTTGTTTAGTGAGTTCACTTTATTCATTCTTCTCAAGACCTCGACATTTGTGACTCTCTCGGTCCATGGATATTCTCAGGATTCTGCTTACATCCACAGTTCAAATGCCTCTAATTTTTTGGTATCAATCTTTTTCAACGTGCCATGACTCCATTCCGTAGAACAGCAACAGATGTGCGTAGACATCTCATCAGGCGAAGTTTCATTTCAAGGCTCATAATCTCTTCCGCAGAACACTCTCTTCATTTAGTGAATATGGATCTGGCTTTTTTCTATTCTTATTTTGATTTCTGCTGAGCTATTCGATGTCTTCATTTATAAAAGTGCCATAAATATTTGTATTTGCTAACTCGATCAATATTTTCATTGTGTAAATATAAATTTTGGACATTTTGTGTTGATTTCGATATTACCAAAAATCTTAGTTTTTTTATATGTTCAAGAGATGTCCATATTATTCGCTGCAGTCTGCTATCTTATTCACCAATGTCTGTAGCTCTTCAAGTGTTTTTTTGCGACCAGAACGGTGTCGTCGGCAAAAATCTCAGATTGTTTTAATCTAACACCATTTATTTTAATACCTACGGATTGCTCAGAGTAGTGTTCTATTCATTACGTCCTGGAATAGAGATTAACAGGGTTAGTGACAGTATACACCCTTGTCTCACACCTCGCTTTATTTCACTTCTTCAGTGGTATTATTCTCTACTCTCACTGATGCTTTCTGATTGTAGTACTTATATTTGCTATTAGTCGGATGTCTCGTTTATCTAAATTCTTTTCTGTCAGGAGTCTGATTAGGTGATCATGCCGCACTTTATCAAAAGCCTTGTTGTAATCTATGAAACACATAAATACATCTTGATTTATGTCAACACATCTTTGAGACATAACGTTCAGTGCAAACAACGCCTCTCTTGTTCCGAGTCCATTTCGGAATCCAAACTGGGTATTATTGATGTCCATTTCCAGTTTTCTGTGTACTCTAGAGTGTATAATTTTCAGGAATATTTTCAGTACATGGCTCATCAGACTGATTGTACGGTAATCACTACATTGTTTGGCATTTATCTTTTTTGATATAATAACAAAGGTGGATAAACGCAATTCTTGTATTATTTTTCCTGATGTATAAATGCTATTGAAAAGTTCAACTAAAATGTGAATCGAGTTTTTTTTCTATTAGTTTAAGGATTTCCGTTGGTATTTCATCTGAACCTGGGGCTTTACCATTTTTCATTCTTTTTAGTGCGTACATGACTTCCTCTTCCGTTATTTCTGGACCTTCATCTGCTTGTATATTACTTAGCTCAGATTGTTGTCTATCATCTGCAAAGACTTCTTCAATATAGTTTTTCCATGTCTTTAACTGTTCTTCTAGTTCTGTTATTAGGTTTTTAGTTGACATTATACAGGGTATTTGGCTGCTTACGTTTTTGTGTACCTGCAAGTTCTTTCACTTTTTTATGTACATTAAAATATCATGTTTTGCCTGCAATTGCTCTATTTCTTCACATTTTCTTTTATAAAAATCTTCTTTTGCTATTCTGATTTCTTTCTGTATTTGTTTATACCTTTGTTCGTTTTTTCCTTTCATTATTCTCCGATTGTCCATGAGAAGAAGGATCTTATCAGTCATCCACCTTTGCTTTATTTTTGGTTTTTCTTTAGTCAGAATTTTCTTCTCAGGACCTGTTATCGCCATTTTTACGTTTTGCCATTTTTTATCTATGTTGTTCGTTGGCTAAGATGTTTCTTTTTCATGAAGTATTTTCAAATTATTATTAATACATTTTTGCAGTTTCTCCTTTACCTCCAAGTTACATAAATGACTGACGTCTATCGTCCGTTTATCAGTAAAAAATCAATCTGGTTTCGAATTATTCTTTCGCCATTGTCCTGGGGTGATTTCCACGTATAAAGTCTTCTCTTTGGTAAGTTGAAGAATATATTAGATACAATCATGTTATTCTCCTGACAGAATTGAAGAAGTCTGTCACGTCGTTCATTTCTTTTGCCGAATCCCTCTTCTCCTACATATTTGCCACTTTTTCCTTTACCAATTTTTGAATTAAAATCACCTAGAATTACGGCGACGTCTCGTGGTTTCGTAGATTTTAATACTTGATTGATTTCTTCGTAGAATTGTTCAATTTCGTCATCGGATTTATCTGCAGTAGGTGCATAGATCTGTAGGATATTTAGTTTACTTGTGTTTGTTTGTAGTTGGAAAAATAAGAGCCGATCTGATACTGGAGTAAAATTAATGACCCACTGCATCATAGACTTAGATATGAAAACTGCTACGCCGTGTCTGTGTTGAGTACTACTGTTTCCGGAGTAATATACCATGCCATTTGTTGTCGAAAAACTGCCAGAATTTGGCCACTTTGCCTCACTAATGCCTAGAATGTCGATACTTAATCTTTGCATTTCTTGTATTATATTATGCATTTTGCCTGGATCATACATACTCCTAACATTCCATGTACCAATTTTTAATACTCTCTTGGGTGTTTTTCTATTTGTTTTTAAGAGTGGTATTTAGTACTTCACAGGAATTTTGCTGGTTGACGACCCGGGAGGCCCTGTGGTCTTCTTGTGATATACCTCCCATGCCGGATCCTGGTCTCCGATTCCCATGATCAGTGGTTGACGTGGCTTTTTGTTGTACAGTCATGATGATCGTACTAGAGATATCCATGATGGATCTTTAATGTAGTGGTTCTACATCCTTATGCCGTTGACTAGTGAATAGTTCTTCCGCCTTTGGTGCCAATTTCTTGACCCCAGGAAAAAAGAGTGCCCTTTCACTTGCATACCAACCGGAGTTGGTCAAGAAGTGGGGACTGCTTATTCCGGCTATAAAATTCCGACCCATTTCCGGTCATATATAAAATTCTATATGACGTCAAAATTAGTGACGCACTGAAAGAAAGGTTTGGGACAGACTGTACCTTCTATTACTCGTCCTCCTCAGTCCTAATACCTTTTGGGATGTGGTGACACCATCAGGCCTTTACAGTTTTTTCACGATTTCCCTCCATCCTTCTCTGTCCTGGGCTAGTTATTCGGCTTCATATAACCATTGGTTAATCAATATTTTTGTTTGATCTACCCAACGGCTCGGAGATCTTTTCCTAGGTCTCTTTCCTTCAACTCCCTCGACTATCAGTTTTTCCATCGTACCTGTTCTTCTAGCAATGTGTCCAAAATACTGCAAATATCTCTGTTGTATTTGTTTAAGCAATCTATCCTTTACTTTAACATTTTCTAATATCGATACGTTAGTGCGATGATCAATCCAGGATATTCTCAACATGCGGCGGTATACCCACATTTCAAAAGCGTCCAGTTTATTTTTATCCGCTTTCTTTAAGGTCCACGTTTCGGATGCATATGTTGCTATGGGAAAAATGAGCGCCCTTACCAGCCTTAGTTTTGTGTGTAGTTCTATTACTACATACTATTATTATCTCTATACTATTTGTTCAATAATACCTTCCATTTAAACCTAACTTTATGCTTTATATTAGAGGTTACATATCAAAAATTTAATAACAAACAAAATGGCTAGAAATAAAAATGTTATAATATTGATCTTAAAGAATTAAAGCGTCCCATTAAATGAATAAATACAATAGTGACTTTTGTAGGCAATACATAAATGATTGAGTTTAGTTAATGATTCATACAGTGGGGATGTAACTTCATAGCCTCAGATAAACACACATCGCATAAACGGCGTAGATGTGACTATGAAATAATAGTAGGTAGTGTACGTAACGTAAATAATAAAATAAATTCTGTGTGAAGTGGTCGTTGGTGGTGTGGGAGCCGGTGAGTAGTCGGAAGCGGGCCGCCGGCGGATACCGCTGTCTCCGGGACACTTCCTCCCCGGGGTCCCGGCCAATTTCACCCGGAGCGAGCGCTTTCCGCCCTTCCAACTCTCACCACCGCCTCCGCTAGAGTTCTCCTCGTGCCGCTGCTGGCGGCGATGCGCCGCATCGTAACCTACCATGGCTGCATCACTCCGACGGTTTCGCTGCCCTTGGTCTCTGTAAGCAACGGAAGCCTTTTGAAGACGATGTTGTACAACAAAAATATAACAGAAATATTTTGTATAATTGAAATACTTCATAAATTTCTTACCTTGATTACTACTATTATGGACATACTACTAGTATGGAGTATATAATTCGCCAAAATAAACAGTACTGAAATTAAAAGAGTTATAAAAGGCACGGGCAATATTTATTTCTTATATGTATTATTATCTGTCGTACTTATATTACTAAATACTTAAATTATTTAGAAATTTGTTCAAACAACTGAGAAGAAAGTATTTGTGGCATCATTTCGGCTCTTAGGTCAATGAACGGAATAATGGCTCAAGTTAAAGAAAAATATCGACAAAAGTATATCAAAGCGATTCAGTAAAAGTGATATATTATAGAAAAATACTGGCAGTGTATTGTTTTAACGAAAAGACTATTGTGTTTGTCGAAAAAGAATTTTTACAAACAATAATCAAGGATTCGTTCTGGACCACGTCTCAACTTACGACGAATTGTGTATAGTACTTCCTCTTCTGGTGAATCGTTATGTAGTTTAACATTGTTTATTTTAATGTTTGTTTCATATCTCTCTCTTCTAGTTTTTGCGGCCTGCACTCATTGCTCTCACTTCTACAAGCATCTTTCCTTTTTCGGTCAAACTTCTAAGTTCCGCTAAAAGATTTAATCTTTTACACATTTCGCATTGTGCAAAAGATACAAAAAACGATATTATCATATTGTTCGTTCACGGCCGCCAAAGCAGGTGGCGCCTTTGTAAGCTAACTACGTTTTAGTGAAGTTTTGGGAGACATTCGTTGAACTTTCCGAGTTTGAATTTGTACCAGCCCAAGTGTCTGATGAGACTGTAATAGGCCGAAATGATGAGAACACTTAATTGATACCGATTCGAGCACGGGAAGTTTAACGAATTTGTCCTCCTAGGCCAAATATTTGGCCATTTGTTTCAATAAAGCGATAGTGGCTTTCGCTAAAAGATTTAATCTTTTACACATTTCGCATAGCGCAAAGGATACAGAAAACGATATTATCATATTGTTTCGTTCACGGCCGCCAAAGCAGGTGGCGCCTTTGTAAGTTAACTACGTTATAGTGAAGTTTTGGGAGATATTCGTGAGACTTTTCGAGTTTGAATTTATATCAGCCCAAGTGTCTGATGAGGCTGGGATAGGCCAAAATGATCATAACACTTTATTGATACCGATTCGAGCACGGGAAGTTTAACGAATTTGTCCTCCTAGGCCATATATTTGGCCATTTAATTCATATATATATATATATATATATATATATATATATCCATTTTTTAATTACTCTGCCTCTTTTGATTTTCTTTGTTCCCTTTGCATCCTTTTTCCTCTGAGTTAAATTGTTTAGGTATATCTTCATTAGATGTCCGTGCCAGACCAATTGTTTGCTTCCAATTTTTTTTAGTAGTGGTTCTTAATTTATCTCTTGTCAAATTTCTTTATTTCTTTTGTTCTCTATTTCTGTTTTGGTCTTCGTAACACAAAAAAAGATGTATATTGTTTGATGCACACAAAACGAATGAGGCCGTGTTGCTTTTATTCGGAGGAGATGTGGCCGTGATACTGTGGATTATTTTTACTAGCACATATTCAAAAGAAATATTGAATAAAAATTATTTGGAGATGATAGCTACTAGAACTAAACCAGAACTATGAGATAAACAATAAAAAAAATTATAAATAATTTGCCAAAAAGGACGCTGCCTTGTCTTTTTTGAGAAAGACAAGAAAAACTCACAACTAAAATGTGTGATATTTCAAGTCTTGGTGCGCCAAGCAATAATTAGCTAATTAATTTTTTTGAATAATTAAAATTATTTAAATGATATGATTATGACTCTATCACAATTTTTAATTCTTTTATCTCAGGGTTAAATTCGTGCTTCAATATCTATGCTATTACATGTGAAAGGTAAGGTCCAAAGAATACCGGAATAATAAAAAACACATATGATCTAACACTATATATTGAAATAAAAATAATGAAATAATTCACACTCAAAAGTTTTCAGTAAACAAAATCTCATATAATAAGTCTCAAAATTTTGTTCTACGTACGTGAACAATCAAAATTAATGGTACAAACAATATTAGTTGAAATCTCAAAATCCAAGTATTACTCTAAA
Source organism: Diabrotica balteata (assembly GCA_918026665.1). Lineage (NCBI taxonomy): Eukaryota > Metazoa > Arthropoda > Insecta > Coleoptera > Chrysomelidae > Diabrotica > Diabrotica balteata. Next base: position 136,522,233 of record OU898278.1, read on the forward strand.
TCTCCTAATCAAAATATTTATATCCTTTCTAAATTAAGTGAAAAAAATTGTGTTATCAATGAAAGAAAAAACTGCAAAAAACAAAACTATCTCTCTCTGATGATGAGTGGTCCAAATCCTTGTTATTTGTAGACTATACTATTTACTCGTGGCCGCTCCCTAAGTAATCAGCAATCTTACAATAAATTGTTGCAAGTATATTGTCCTCAATGATCTCCTTCAAAAGCACAAATCATTCAAATTATGATAGCCTTTCTCCTCTCGATAAACTGAATCTCTCGTTGGCCCGAGTGAAAAATGACTCTTGGAATATCTTCTCTTTACGATAAACTGAATCTCTCGTTGGCCTGAACAGTGACTCTTGGAATATAAGTAGAAAAATATGACTTACAATATTTTGCTGCTTCAGCTTCTGTCAGATACACTAACTCCACAAAAACTCACTAACATTCAACACTACTGCTTGCTACTTCTCGGGAACCGCCAGAGAACAATCACGGTTCGTCTTACAGACTTGGAAAACCAACTAACTATCTTTTTTCACTCCGAAATCTAGCTAAACTTTCATTCCTACATACCTCCCACCTTTTTTAATCTCCGCCAATCAAAACTCGTCACAATTCCCCATTCTTTCATTCCGATAACAAAAATATTTTTACCTATAATTATAAAATTTCCTAAAACCTATTTACAAATAATATTTTTCTATAATTCTTAAAAACTAACAAAAAATCTTTCCAAATCTCTTCTATTGTCTATAATCGCTGCGTTAATGTATTTGGAAAATCCCGGTTCAACTGTTCTTTGGATTTCACTTAAAATTATGCGGGTCACTCAAGTATAGTATAACAAAAGAAATAATTTATGCATAGTACATTTTGTTTAATACAGGTAATCCAAAAATTTTAAATACTTTCCTTCTTCGAAATGTTTGTTGGTTATTATCCTACTTATCTGAATTATTTTACTGTTTTGAATTTTGAAATATTTTAAACAACAAATATTTTTCTCGATTTTACATATCATAACAATATATATATATATATATATATATATATATATATATATATATATATATATATATATATATATATATGTATATATATATATATATATATAGAAAAATAAACAGTAACAATCACACTTACCTCTTATGTTTACTCAGTAAATTGGTTAGCAATTATTTATTTGTGGTAGAAGAGAAAGGAAGATTGTTAGAGAAATGAAAAATACAATGTTCAGTCAATCAATATCAAAAGTTAAAAATAAATTTCTCTGGATAAACTGGTAAAAAGTTTATAAATAAGAACATATTTAAAAAAATACTAATATTGAATATTATTTAAAAAAAAAAAAAAATTAAAGAATTTTAAACTATTAATTAAACTTATTAATTAAAGAACTACATACAAAAATTGAGTGTTGCATACAAAAACAAACAATATTGATCAAAACATGCAAAAAATATTACGAGATGTACCCCTTAAAAACACAATCACTGCACTATACTGGGTACATGTGGAAGAAAAAGAAAAACAATGAAATATTTTTCCTTTGTCACATTGGCCACCAAACCGAATTATTTAGCTTAATAATTATCTGCTGAAGCAGTATAAACAAGGTAAAAACTTACTGTTAGTTTCTTTATTTTACTGTAGACCTGATGGTTCTACGAAAAAAGACTTATTGCTTGTAGTAACTAAACTATCGTAGATTTCTCAACAATAAAAAAACTTTGGCGGTTGCCACACCATGGACTGAACTATAAATTATTGATATTAATGGGAAAAGCCCACAGTACTGGCAGAAAAAGTCAGATCGCCAGGTTGTCCAAAAGTTGGACCAGTAATCATTTCAATTCTCACACATGTTCATAATATCAGTCGCAAAAATTCCCCCATGAGCTAACAGTGCTTCACTAAGCGAGAGATTGGTTGAACTCAGCGATTCTTATTCACACAAACTTAGATCTCAAACTACATCAGTTTTTTTAATGTAAATATTATTCCATTCTACGCTCAATACGCAATTCTTACAGAGTAAATGAAGAGAACGAGGTTGTCGTTATTAAGTGTAATTAAAACTTGTACAAATAAACAGCATAGGGTAGGCCTTCTCGTTTGGAATTCAAATTATTCCTTTTCGAAGATTATGAGACCCATTCGAATGTTTATGATAAGCGGAAGACGCCGAATTAAAATCTTATATAGAGTCTCATAAAAGTTGTTTGTTTAAGCCCTTCTCTCTATTCAGATTGCCAAATATAGGCCTTTCCTAATTCTCGTCATTCATCTCAGTTGTTTGTAAGACATTTCCACATTGGTCCTGCAGTTCTTTTAATATCATCGCTCCAGCACATTTGCGGTCTTCCTCGTGGTCTTTTGGCTTCATATGGCTGCCAATTCCCGATTTCTTTTTATTACATCGGCCATTTGGTTTATAAGTTCTCACCTGTTATTAGTATTAGACCAATGTTGACTTTAAATCCATTTTCTCCAACGTTTTTTTAATTCATTAGTGGAGTTTATATACATATTTATATTTTAATTTAACTTTTCTTTGAACATTCTGTGTATAGATCTAAACCATTACAGTTATAATCCTTTCATCAATTTTTGTTCTATTTTTGTATAAAATATCTCACCGGCAAAATTAACGGAACACCTTAAAAATGGGACATGTTAGATGACTCGAATTTCCTAAACCTGTTGTCCGATTTTAGTGATTTTTTTAGTATGTTATAGGTATATTATTTAAGAATATCAGTGAAATAATATTGTTGCTAGACAGGTCAATGTCATTTTATACAGGGTGTAACAATCATACTGTGTTTTTTCCTTAAAGTTCGAAACACCCTGTGGAATATTCTAGCATATATAAAATATTGAAATTAAAGCTCAATTATAGTCTCAGGCTTTCTTAACATTTTTTTTTTTTGATTCATTTGCTTGTGTTGGATAATAAAAAAGTTAGGTACGTTAACAACTAGCCATGTTTTTCAACAATAAATGCTCATTTTCTTCTTAGTTTCACCAGCATATTTAAAGGAACAACCATAAAATCTGAGTGTTTTCTCTCTAGTCTATATACTGTTTAGATAATATCATAATACGAATGTAGGTGAAGTATTTTGAATTTATATTACAAAGGTAGTACAATATAAAACCTGTTTAAGAAGAAATAAAACACAAAGATGTCAGACTTAACAAAATACGGATTTTAAACGCATTAACTTTATTACAGTTTGTAATAAAGTTTAGTACAGTTTGAACTTAAATTGGTTTTTTATGCATTTTTTTGGCTTTAATAGCGCGTGTTTCCCCTACGAGTCCTTACCACTGCAGTTATTCGTCTTCTTATACTTCTGATACCGCTATCGATCAGTTGTTGGGCAGTCTTTCCCATTCCTCAATCAAAGCAATTGTGAATAGCAGGAACCCGTGTCCTAAGTTTTCTGCCTAGCATGTCCCACATATTCTCTATCGGGTTTAGGTCTGGGGAACAAGCTGGCCAATTCATCGTTGTTATACCCACTTGTAATAAGAAATATCTTACACAGTCTGTGACGTGTGGGCTCGCATTATCCTGCATTAAAATAAAATTTTCGCCAATATATGGTGAAAAAGGTACCACATGGTCTTGGAGAATATCTCTGATATACTTATCTGCTGTTAATGCTCCATCATCAATCACCACTAACTCTGTTATTGCTCCCAAACATATACCGCCCCACACCATAATTGAACCTCCACCAAAAGGTACGGTCGTAGTAAAATTGAAAGGGGCATTTGACTCCAGTGGTTATCATTCCAATTTTGATGTACTTCACCAAATTGGTACGGTCGTAGTAAAATTGAAAGGGGCATTTGACTCCAGTGGTTATCATTCCAATTTTGATGTACTTCACCAAATTGTAGTCGTGCTAAACGATGGTGTCTCTGGAGTCTGGGAGCTTTTATTGGCACATATGACTTGAGACCGGCTTTTTTAAGTATCTTTCTTACTATGCGCTTAATTAAATACAAGTTTGTACTTGTTATGAACAGACAGAATGACTGTAAAATGTAAAACACAATACAAATAAACAAATTAATTTGAAATTTAAGATTTTCTTGTGACAAGGAGCTTTCAAAGCTATGTAGATATAGTCTATAAAATACAAATATAAAGAAATATTGCATTAATAACAGGTTCCTTTAAATTTGCCGGTGTGTGTATTAAATTGTTAACTTCTCATAGCCTACTTTAGACTTGTTTATTAAACTAAGCAGAAAATGAGGATTTATTGATGAAAAACATGGCTAGTTGTTAACGTACCTAACTTTTTTATTATCAAACATAAGCAAATGAATCAAAAAAGAAAATGTTAAGAAAGCCTGAGGCTATAATTAAGTTTTAATTTCAATATTTTATATATGCTAGAATATTCCACAGGGTGTTCCGATCTTTAAGGAAAAAACACAGTAGGATTGTTACACCCGGTATAAAATGACATTGACCTGTCTAGCAACAATATTATTACATCGATATTTTTAAATAATATACCTATAACATACTAAAAAAATCACTAAAATCGGATAACAGGTTTAGGAAATTCGAGACATCTAACATGTCCCAATTTTAAGGTGTTCCGTTAATTTTGCCGGTGAGTGTATATTATATATAATAGTATTAAACATTTTATGCATCGTAAATTTGATATACCAATCCCTTAATTTGAGTCCCTCCCTTCGTATTTTAATATCGAGTACCTACTTTCTCACGTTATTCCACAGACATAGATATATAGCGATAAAAATAACAACAACAAACCATTAAAATGTATCATTCGAATCGTGATTGAATGTATAGGTTAACGTGTTTATGCACCAACACTATGGAGTGCCCTACGGCGTTGCCATTGAGGGTCGCTGCACTGGAATAAGTTCGACTTCAATAAATTAGAGTTTTGAAAAGTGACGCTGTTTTGCTCCGTTGACTTTGGTCACGTGTCAGGGGTGTCCTGCTCTTACGACCTGTGCCTTCGACTGGAAACGCTCTCGTTGACCCGTGATTGAAAACTTCCCTGCTACTTTTTTTGATAGAGTTGGATATTAAGTGGAAGTTGTCATAAATACAATCTTTGAATTATAAAAAATTATAAAAAAAGTAAGTTATAAAAAAACGTTTCATAAATTTTCACAAATTTAGCAACTCATGTGATTTACGCAACTCTAGCATCGTCCATAATTTTTATTTTTAATAAAACACCCTGTATATTTTTATGTTTTTAAATGTTCCTTACGGAGTTACATAAGTCTTGACGATAAAAACCATAACTTTTTTCAAATAATTAAATTTTATTTTGGTAGAAAGAATATTTCAATGAAAGTTCATCTGAATTCGAAAATTCGAAAATTTTCTTATAGTATATATCCTCGACTCGTCATTAAACGAAAGAATTATTTAGTTTAAATTCATTTCCGTGTTATATTTTTTAGTTCTTTTCCAATTCTCTGTTCGACCGATTGAAAATCATTTCTTTCAACCATAAAAATCGATAGAGGGGATTCATCTGTTTTAGTTAGCGTCCATGCCTCTGATCCATATGTGAGAACGGGGATTATCAGTGTTCTATACAGCCTTATATGAGTTTTTTGAGATAGACGTTTGTTAGCTAAGTACTTTGATAGACCATGATTACCTGTTTGCAATTATTATTCGCCTTTTTATTTGCTCAGATGTGTTATTATTGAGGTTAACCGATGTCCCTAGATATATGAACTCTTTGACTGTTTAGAAGTTTTGGTCATTGATGATTAAACCTGCGTCAATATTTCCAGCCCTTGTGTTTGTGTTAATCGCCATTTATATGTAACCCCATTCGTTCTGTTGCTTCTACTAGCTCGGTTAGCATTTACGCAGTTCTCGCCCTCGTTCTTGTTATAATATCCACGTCGTCTGCATATGCTATAATTGGGACTGTTATTGATCTATTAACTATTGTTCCCCTGCTATCTAAATTAGCGCCTCGTACAACTTTTTCTAAGGCGACATTAAAAAGCTGACACGCCAGCGCATCTCCCTGCCTTAACCCCCTATGTATTTCAAATGGGGTTGACGAGTCGTTTTGAATTTCTACTTCTGATAGCATCTTCGCCATTGACACTTTTATCAAACATATGAGTTTTTTTGAAATTCCTAACTCATTTATAGCGTTTTAAAGATTTCTCCTAAAAAAATTTCGGTATAAGGCTTTAATCTCTCGTGCAAAATGTTTGGCAATATCTTGTATACTGTATTTAGCGGAGTTATTTCGCGGTAATTATTGCATTCCAGTTGGTTTCCCTTTTTTTGTAATGGACAAATTAAGCCTAAGCTCCATTCTTTAGGCATTTGCTCCTCAGACAAAATTTTACAAACAATTTCTCGCATCACCTTGGTGAGCTGCTCTCCACCGTGCTTAAATAACTCTGCTGGATGCCATCGCTGCCTGGGGATTTGTGGTTCCTTAATTTTTCTATAAATATTTTCACTTCATCTACCGAGGGGGTTCCACGAGTTTCTCATTTCGGTATTTCAGCTCTATATTATTAGAAGGTTCCCCTTCCAGCAACTCTCGAAAGTGCTCTAACCATCCTAACTGGACATCCTCTTTGTTGGTAAGTAAGTTACCTTCCTTATCATTACAATAGTTGATTCTCAGTTTGAATTATTTTCTAATAATATTTATTTGATGATACAACTTTCTTGTTTCTTCGTGACTCATATGGCTTTCGAGTCGTTCTAATATGCCATTTTCCGAGTCTCGTTTCTTTTTTTGGTGTATGCGTTTTTCCTCTCTCCTTAAGTTTTTGTATCTATCTATTGCTGCCCTAGTTTTCTGTTTTTGCATGATCCTAAATGCCTCGTTTTTCTCATCTGTTATTTTTTTGAAGTCTTGGTCAAACCAGTAGTTTCTTTCTTGGGTTCGCGATATTCCCAATGTGCTTTCGGCCGCTAATTTCAGAGCGTCCTTGCAGTTGTTCCACATTTCCGTGCTTGACTGGTCGACTGCCCAGGTGTGTTCTAGGGTTTCTTTTATATCTGACTGGAACTGTTTCTCTTTGTTTTCATTTTTTAGCATATGTAAATTATATTTTACTTGTCTAGTGCTTGGGTCTAACTGGTAAGCAGGTTTTGTATGTTTTCAATAAAATTGATAGTGTGTAAAATAATATATTAATTAAGCTGAGTATACTTTCGACATAATAAATGTCATCATCAGAGCTATCGTCAATTAGGCAATAAATACTTCATAGAAGGAAAATTGTGGACAAACAACATATTAAAAAACAAAGATCGGGCTCTCTAGGCCACAGATCTTGGGTCTAACCTTTATACATATGTATAATTCACATCAAATACTTAAAATAGAAAACATGGTTACCACATACAGCGACGACAACAGCAATTGTCACACAATACGACGTTTGCGAAGTTTTAAATTCCATAAAAATCAGGAAATTGGAATACTTGGAGCACATTATGAGAGGTAAAAAATACGAAAAATACTACGGAATATAATAGAGAGTAAAATCAAAGGCAGAAAAACCATAGGAAGACGTAAAATCTCGTGGCCACGCAATCTCCCTGAATGGTTTGGATGCAGTTTAATTGAACTATTCAGGCGCGTAACCAACAAAATTATAATTGCCAGAATGATTTCCTATCTCCAATAAGAGCGGAACTTGAAGAAGAAGAAGAAGTAAGTGGGGCTAAATTAAAAATGGATGAATTAGTCATGAGACAGAGCAACAGTAAAGTCATAATTGGAAATGGAAAGACAAAAGAGATGTCATGTTTGTCACTACGGAGTCAGCGTCTGAAATAGTGGAAGTGTCAACAAAAAGGGGTATAGTAAGAAAGCCTTCCACAATCGTGCGGTATAATAATGTGAAATCATTCATATTCATCAGCAGTGCGTAGGGATAATAAATGACACTGCATACGAAGCTATAACAAACAAAAAAAGTGTCACTAAATTTAGAGAAGAAATCGCCTCAGAAATTTTTTGTAGTCAAAATCTTCTGATTGAAAATTTGGATGATCGTCGTGTTAACCAAGAAATAGATCACAAACTTTCCGAAGTGGAACAGAGAGGTCGTTGTAGAAGACGTTATAAAATTAATAGTGATAGAAATGGACGTAACTTTGCTATAAAAGAAACAAACCGTGTTAAATCATCTTGTCTAGCATGCTGTGAGAAGTTCTTGTGTACCAACTGCTTTTTGACACTCATTACTATCAAGCAAAAAAAATAAATATTGTGTCCAAAAATGGTACACACAGTGTCTACCTTGTGTATACCATTTTTTGACACGGCCTTTACACATGATTTTTTTAAATACCAAAATGTTTGTGTTTACATCTTCTTAGTATTAAATATTGTAAATTTCACCATAATATAGTTTTAGTTTCTGACAAAAATCTTTAAAATTTATAGCCAGTAGCCAAAGTGTTACGAACTTGGACATTACAATGTTTAATCCAAATGAAATAATATTAATTTCTTATAAAGACAAAAAACGAAGATTTATTTAATTTTTATATTGATTCTGTTTAAAAAGATAATATATTTCTGAATATCCTGACATATGTTATGTTCTAAAGTGATCCTAAAAAATTAAAATTATTTATCCTCCTAATTTAGGTTAAGAACGTTAATGACGTCCCAGAAACCCCAAACGCACCGCCAGTGAGAGTCCCGACGGCGGCAATCGATGTGGCTGCCAAGTTGCTATGGCTACACTTCCGGCAAGCAGCGCCACTGACACGGACATTTCTGTAACTAACGCCGTAACTTATTGGCCAGCCTGAAAAGCTTTCTCTTCAAATTACCAGAAGTTCCAACAAATTTTAACTTCTGGAATTCTCGAATAATATCGAAAGAAAGCAATCGGTTTATCAGTATACGAAGACAATGAGATTGGCAACTTGATTAATTTTTTTGTTAATGCTTCTGGTCTTTTTTCGGAGTGTTTTTAGAAAAATAATTAGTGAAAGGAATAATTGGATGTCTTATAACAAAGCGTTTAAAAATATGTCGATTGTGTATATTGCAGATTAAAAATAATAGAAATTAAATGAAGTAAAATGAAATGAAATGAATGATAACGATTAAAATTGTCCCCACATTAAGAAGATATAAAATTAAACATGGATACGAGAACAGAAAATACTTCACAGAACCGAAAAGACGGTTAAAATAAAAACATAACAAAAATGGACAAATTAATAAATGATTTTTTTTTTAAAGCTGACCAATTTTCAATTTTTATCTGTCTTAATTTATCAAAGGATGCATTTTAAGAGCTTACCCTATGGCGACCTCTTATTTTCTCTAACAACTATGCACTAATACCTAGCATGCAAATTCACAACACACCACTATGCTGTGCTTTTACACTAATTACACTTTACACTAACTCAAATGTTTTTCTTCGTTTGAGTCTTCTTTCTAACCCAGTATTATCGAGGAGCTTAATGACGTCATGTTTACGTGTTTATGGAGCCGTTGTTCGTGATTACCTGCCATCTTCTTGATAATTTTATTTACATCTTCCATCTCAAAGTCCTTGTGGAGGTCGACATTTCTGATGTACCAAGGAGTATCAACGATGTTCCTTAGTACTTTATTCTGGAATCTCTGGATGATCTGGATATTACTTTTATTAGCACAGCCCCAGAGTTGGCAACATACTGGTATCAGTATTTGCTTGTATAAAAGTTGTTTATTATGTGTGGACAAAACTGAATTTCTTCCCATTAGCCAATACATTTTCTTGTAACGGATACCTCATTCCTTCCTTTTCTTTTTGATATGGGCTTTCCAGCGAAGCTTTGCATTAAGTGTGATACTCAAGTATTTTGCAGTAGATGTATGCAGTATTTGGGCATCATTTATTCTAATTGGAATGTTTGGGATTTTTTTGTTTGTAAAATTAACGTGAATTGATTTAGACTTAATTTATTTGCTGTTTCTTCACTAGTATCACCTACTGCTAGAATAGCAATATCATCTGCAAAGGTGGCTATAGCATTATTTTCTAGTTTAGGTATGTCGCATGTGTATAACAGGTAGAGGACCGGACCTAATACATTTCCTTGAGGGACTCCTGCTTTAATTTCTTTTAAATCTGTGTAAACGTCTTCTTTTTTGATTCTGAAGTATCTATCAGATATGTATGACTGTAGAATTTATGAATATTGTTTAGGCATAAAGGATTTCAGTTTATACAGTAAACCTTCATGCCATACTTATCGAATACCTTAGCTACGTCTAAAAGTATTGTAGAGCAGACTTTTTTGCTCTAACGATTTCTCAATTATGTTAGTAATTCTATATACTTGATCAATAGTAGAGTGTTTTTTTTTCTGAAGCCAAATTGCTGGTTTGGAATCAGTTTTTTCTCTTCTATTATCGGTTTCATTCTTTTTAGCAAGAGTTTCTCGAACAGCTTTGACATCACTGGTAAGAGTGATATTGGCATGTAAGAAGAGACTTCTGTTGATGATTTCTCTGGTTTTGGTATCATTATTACCTCAGCTATTTTCCATAAATTTGGGACATATCTTAATCTAAAAGCAGCATTAATTAGTTTGGTCAATTTTACTATGGCTATGCGAGGCAGGTTTTTTAGTAATTCTTCAGTTATTAGATCATATCCTGGGCTTTCTTCGATGGAGCGATGAAAGGAAGCGATGGAGAAAGAAATTGAAGCGTTCGAGATGTGGCTATACAGAAGAATCCTAAGGATATCATGGATGACAAGATAACCAACGAGGCAATACTACGAAGAATGGGGAAAGAAAGAAAAGTAATGTATACGAATAAAAGGAGAAAGTTAGAATGTCTCAGACACATGATAAGAAACGTCACTAAATATAGATTACTGAAAATAATACTTCAAGGCAAATTATTAGGAAAGCAAGGAATTTGGAGAAGAAAAATATCATGGTAAAAAACCTTAGAAAAAGGTTCTCCACAACAACAACAAATCTATTTAAAGCATCAGTTAATAAAATAATTATAGCTAGAAAATCGTCAATATTTGAAACGGATAGGCACCAAAATAAGTATTCCCATATTTCTCATGCCTTCATTGATGGACCTTCTTCTGAGTTTTCGTCTTCTTCTCTGACCAATGAGATCAAGGAAATTTTTTCTAGTTGGGTCATTTTGTTCCCTCCGCATTACATACTCTATCCACCTCAGACTCTCCTCCTATCTGCTCCTATCTTAATCTATTTTACGATATCTGGTTCCTGGTATATTCTATAAAGGTCGAAGTTGTATCGTCTTCTCCACACACCATTGTGATTTACCACTTCATAGATTCCTTAATACTTTTCTCTCGAAACATCCTAACATGTTTTCATTAACTTTTGTCAGAGTCCAGGTGTCTGAACTATTTGTTAGGGGTGGGTATATTATCGTTTTGTAGAATTTTACCTTTGTATTTTTCGATATAATTCAGGATTTAAAAGGAGAAATTAAGCCCAAAATAGTATTATTTTTATTGTAAACGAGCGCTCCCAGGTATAAAAATGTGTTCACGGCCTCGATAACGTTGTTTTCTATAACAAGTGCTCGTAGGATTTGTAGTTGCGTGCTTATTTTGATGTAACTCGTTTTGTTGGTGTTTAATATTAAACACATCTTTGTAGATCATTCTTTTAGTGCTACTTACGTCTCTCGTACAGCGTTTTCCGTTCTCCCAACAATGGTTATATCATCAGCATAGGCAAGGATTTGCATTAATTTGTAATATATTAAGCCGGTGGTTGTAATTTGTGACATACGTATTACTTTTTCCAGAGCCAGATTAAACATATAGGAAAGAGAATCTCTCTGGTGCAACAAATAGTTTAGTCTACAGCAGAAAGTTTATTGGAAATAGCAAGAGTGGGGGACTTGTCGTTTAAATATTCTAAATTACAGTATTATATAGCATCTAGAATATCTTTACCTAATCTATCATCAATTTCGCAGCATTATCTTTGGCTCGACAATCCTCTGTGGATCTTGGCCTGCTCTAAGATTCGTCGCCATTCTGTTTGGTTTTTGGCAACATGTTGCCATCTTCTTTTTCCTACAGGTGTTCCTGTGGTTAGCTTTTT